>PVHP010042935.1:0-14780 GCA_004024765.1 Zapus hudsonius
GCGAATGCAGTGGGCACTAGATTTCTCCAAAGCAGTGTTCCAGAGCACTCTTTCCCATCCGCAAGCTCTTACATTTTTTTCGCCCCTTCTTCCCCAATGTCCCCTTAGCCTTGGAAGGGGGTGATATAAATGTTTCATTTAGTGCTGAGCAAGAATAATTTAATTTTTATTTCTGTTTGTTATTGAGTGCATTTTTATGAAGATATTATAAACAATCTGTATAATTATATACATACTGAAATGACTTTATGTAATGATAGAATAAACATTTTTAACTATTTATTAAATTTGGATGTAGTTCTAACTTAAGCAAATATAAATATTTTAAAAAATAAGGTTAAATTAATTTTAATGTCCAGAAATAATATACTAATTCAAATATTTAATTTTAAAGTGAGAGTACAAAGTTGCTCTTGACAG
Source organism: Zapus hudsonius (assembly GCA_004024765.1). Lineage (NCBI taxonomy): Eukaryota > Metazoa > Chordata > Mammalia > Rodentia > Dipodidae > Zapus > Zapus hudsonius. Next base: position 421 of record PVHP010042935.1, read on the forward strand.
AATATTTATAATCTAGTTATCAGCAGTTTTTGAGTAAAGTGCCAGTTGATAAATGTTAAGCTTGTATAGTACACCGTGTTTTGGTAACTACTCAATACTGTCATTGTAGTGCAAGAACTTCTATAGACAATACCTGGAGTCATGGCTGTGTTTCAATAAAACTTTATTTATAAAAAGAAGCAGCCCGCCTGTAGTTTATCATTGTTACCCGATCCAGAGCCAAAAACTTTAATTTTTTATAGAAATAGAAATACATAGTTTTAGATTTAAGAAGTTTCACCCCATATATATTTCTCATGTAGTATTTAAGGCTTTACAAATTCAAGCTTACCATCTTTGTATCTATTGTAAACTGAAAAGTAGAATTTAATCATCTTTAAAGTGTTTCTAGTATTTGTGAAAGTAAGTAGAGGACTTACTCTCTCATTTGAGAATTTTTTTGACTTAGCTATGGAGATAAGGCATAAAAGATACAAAAATTAAAAACAGTTGAAATCTTAAGACTTAAATTATGAGATGTCACCGCTAGAATGTGATTGTTAATTACCACCTGAGAAGGGAGAAGGTTTTAAAATTATAAATGGTAGTAATGGCATGAGAGAAAAAAAGATTTTACCTGGTCTTTGACTTAGAATCTCAGTATCAGAATAGTTTGCACAAGAAAAGGGCACAAATGAGTCAAGGGCAAATTTAGAGACTTCAATATGAAATGTCACCATAGGAAGGATGTGATTTGCTTACTCACTATTGATTTCAGGTTAAAGTGCCAGAAACTATAGACAGGGCAAGGGTTCCGCTGACAGCAGTAGTTTCAGCAGATGTACGCCAAGAGTTGGTAGTGCTTTGTACCTTCACTGGGATCCTGTCCAGTTTTAATGCTAAAGTAACTATTTTTCTGTGGATTGCCATCATGCTTCTCTTAAACATTTTCTTTTCTTTTCTTTTTTTTTTTTTTAAGGCAAGGTCTCCCCTAACCCAGGCTGACCTAGAACTCAAAACTGACTCTGCAGCCCATGCTGGCCTCAGATTCATAGCAGTCTTCTCCCTATGTGCTGGGATTATAAGCATAGGCTACCATGCCCAGCTGTCTCTTCTCTACTCTTAAAAGAGGAAATATCTGTTTATGTATTAATTGTCATTTTCCCTACCTTCTAAGGGATCTCATTCTCATATATTTCTGTTAGCCCCAGAAATCTATAGTTCCTTTCCAAATGTCTTCTTTCCTTCTGTCTTTTATTTGGATTATTTTTGTCCTATACTTTTATTTGACAATATTTTAGTAATATTTTTCTCCTTTCATTGTTGTCAGTCATTTCAGACGAGTCTGTTTAGTCTTTTCATTTTGGCACTATTTCTTTTGAATCTATCTTCAGAATATTATTATATTATTTTTTTGCTTTGTTGGAGGTAAGCTCTCACTCTAGCCTAGGCTGACCTGGAATTCACTATGCAGTCTCAGGTTGGCTTTGAACTCATAGAGATCCTCCTACCTCTGCCTCCCGATTACAGGCTTGTGCCACTACATCTACCTTTAACCTAAGGTTTCTAGGTGGGCATTGATTAATGAAAGTCTTTATTAAACTTATGGGCACACTGACCTCTATACAGTAAAACTGACAGAAGATAAATAAATCTAATTCAGGATTGTCATAAATATTCAGGATGTATTTTATTTCAGAAAATTATTATTCCTTATTCACTCCTCTTTCCTGGCAGACAAAGATAAATTAGAAAACCAGGGGATAGGAATATAGCTCAGTGGTAGTATTTGCCAAGCATCCTAGCATGTGTGAGGCCCTAGGTTTAATTCACAACACTGAAAAAAAAAAAGCCCTAATAATAAATATGTTTTCTCTGTGGCACTGCTAATCTAGTGACTCTAACATCATCTATCTAAAAGCTCCTTGTCATTGGAGGGTTAGAAAATAGTTTTTTTTCTCTTACTTACAAGATGTTCTTTCAGTGTCTTACTGCTTCCTTGATATTGACAGAGGGCATGGGGCTCCTATGATGAGAGACCAAGTATTTCATAGTTCAGAGAGTGTGTCTTCCCCCAAGTCTCTGAGCATCGTGCAGGGCGTAGTGCCGAGGGCCCAGATGAACACTGTGTTTGAGGAACCTTGTGTTGTCTCAGCATGCTTGCTCTTTGTTTCATGGAACACATTCCCTTTTTTCTCAACTTTGCTAGCTACAAATGCCTGTGGAATGAGGTGGCTAGGCCTTGCATCCTCTGCATATTTATTGAGATAAAGGAGTGCATGAGACTCATGAAAGACTATCTCCCAAGAGTCGAACTCTGACCAGCATCCGTAATTCTTCTATTGGTCATCACATCTAGTCATTTCCCACCTTAAACTACCTTGAGCTATCAGCACTATAGAGCAAGCCATCATAACTGTCTGATGCTTTGCCAACATAACCTTCTAATAGGTTTCTGCCTCCTTTTTGCTTTCTAACTATGCCTCCTCCATTTCCTGCTTCCTTCAGATAAGAGCCATCTTTCTAAAGTAAGAACTGGCCATTGCTTAGACTCCTCAGTGGATCACCCAAACTTTTTAATTCTTTAGTATGCTATTTATTTATTATTTAGTAGGGTTGGGGATTTAGCTCAGTGAAGCCCTGGGTTCAGTCCTCAGCACTGAAAAAAAAGAGGGGGGGAGACAAAATCAAAAAAAGACCAAAAAGAAAAAAAAAAAAAGGAAGAAAGAAGAAAGGAAAAAGAAACCATATGCTATGTGATCTAGTTGAGGCTCATCCTCCAGCATTTCTCCTCTCGTTTATACTCAACTCTGGCCACTGTGGCCAATCTCCTCTGCAATTCTGAAAGGTCCATTATACATGATCATGATTCTGATCTCTGATTTTGTGTTCCAGCCATAGAATTTCATTCCCTGTGTTCTTTCTTGATGATTTTGGTTAAGTCGTGCCAACCTTTTTGTCTAGCCCGTTCTAGGATTTTGTTGTTGTAATCTGTTAGTTTTTTGTTTGTTATTTTTTATTGTTACTATCTCCAGTATTTTTGTAGACTCCATCACATTAGTAGAGTATTATATTATTCAATCTAAAATCTCATTGAGTTAAAATATACAGTGCTTATTTGATTTAATCTGATGTCTCCTATGTATGTTTTCTTTCTTAAACTATGTCAAAAGTTTCTTTTGGTAAAATTTTGGCTGTTTCAGATTTTTTGTGTAGAAACTTCATTTCCTTTGGGGTTCAAGATGAATGACCCATATATTAGATTCTGTTTATGGACAATAAAATTTTAGTTTATTTAAAAGACCTTTTCTTTAGGGTATTACCAGAGATTGAACCCAGAGCTTCATGCTTGCTAGGCAAGTGTTGTAACAGTGAGCTACATCCCCAGCCCTAAAGAATTACAGATAGGATTTTCAAGTTAGTATCAATAGATAATTTTTTAAAAGATGTTATTGATATGGTATCATAATATTTTAAATATTTTTTTCTCGGTAGAATGACAAGTGTTATTAATCTCTCCCTAAAATCATTTTGTATTTCGTTGTACTAATACAGGCATACACCAGTGTCTCTAAGGCTTCACTTAGCCTTGCAGATCACCGAGAACTTGGAAAGATGATGAATACAATAATCTTTCATACAAAAATGGTAGATTCCTTGGTGGAAATGTTGGTGGAAACATCAGATCTCTCCATATTTTGGTATGTTGTAATTTTTCTTAAATCTGAACCTGAACTTTTTACTTGAAGTAAAGTTTCTGGGTTGTTTTTGTGTAGACATGATTCTTAAGACAGTTCAGTACTAGGCTCTTAACAAGAAAGGAAATAGTGAACTTTCAACAAGTACTTGCCAACAAAAGGAATCTATCTTACTAAGTTGGGATTTTTATGTCTAGCTTTAGTTCTACCTAAGGAGTAACTCTATTGACATGGATTTTGTTTGAAAATATAAAGTTCAAATAAGGGTTATTTTGCATATTTATTCTTCAGGGGAAAAAGTGGATCAGGTCAAGGAGAGTAAATGTTAGAAATGAGAGGCCTGGTAACTTCAGTAGTGTTGACATGATGGTGTGGTATCCACTCCCAGCATGGTGTTAGGCATTGCCTCATATTATACTTAGCACTGTAGTTTACTTTTCGTCTTTGAAGGGAGCTAATGTTTTCGTTTCTTTAGTTTCTAATCATAGTAGATGTCTTATTAAATGTTTGAATAAGAAAGTGAAATAGGTTGTGATCAATCTAATAAACTCAAGGACTAGTAAGTAAACTCAAGTATTCTAATTCCATAGTCATGCAGTATCAACTCCCATTTCCTGCTTCTTGGCCTCAAAGAGAGTGAATGGGAATGCTCTAGTATGTCTTCTTATTTCAAAATTACTGAAATAATGAGAATGGTTAGTGGTAGTAATTTGTAAGTATTTAATAGAGATCATTAAGAAAAGCTTTTTTCTTTTTATTTTGGAAAGCAACCTCAAAATTATTTTAGCAATTTGTTACAATGGCTTTTTTAGCATTGGAGAAAAATTTAAATCATTGCACATAAAGGCCTGCTTCTCGAACTCATATTTAAGTCATTTAGTCAATTTTTATTCAGATATATTATAATTTGTATGTCACATCTAAAAGACATATTTGCTCTTTTTATTTTCTTTTTTACTCTGACATTACTATAGTTTATCAATAAAATTCATTTTCATTTATATTTCACATTTTAAGTTTAGATATTTAAAATTGATGGTATGTCATTATTTAATTGGCAATACTTTTCTTAGAGGAACAAAGTAATGGTGGTCCTTATAATTGATAATTTCTTAGGTTTAATGAATTGATGACATAAAATTTGAATGTCATGTATTCATAGTCTATATGTTCCTTATTATCTGTTTTTATTTAAAATATCTTAGGTGTTATACAAATAGTACTTTTATTACTCTGAGTGAATTATTGACATGTAAAAAATATTTATGCAGAAAAATAACTATTGAGGGAATAAATGTAATTTGTTGGTAACCTTCACTGACTTGAGTAAATTAACTATAGGGTACTTTATCAGAAATTTGATGTCAACTATAAACTGTAACTTTTGTTGCTGTGATTATATTTTTACATTTGTTTTCTAATGCAGTTTTTATAGTCGTGCTTTTGAGAAGATGTTTCAACAGTGTTTGGAGTTACCCTCTCAGTCAAGATACTCAATTGCATTTCCACTGCTTTGCACTCATTTTATGAGTTGCACACATGAACTGTGTCCAGAAGAGGTAATTTCAGTGTAGTAGTGTGATTTATATGTTGTATAAAGTAAGCTAGATCAACCAAGCAGCTAATTACCTAATTTTTCTTCCCACCTAAATGATACTTATGTAAAATCAGAAAACTGCTTGAGTAGATATGATAAAAATACAAGTAATATGTGTGTATGTATATATGTGTGGATGAATAAACGTATATATCTATATTAGCTAATTGTTTACCTTTACTAAAATAGTGTGCCAAGTATTAATATTTAGATATTTTTGTACATGTGTATAAGAATTAAGTTTCTGTGCTTTTCATTTTAAACTTAATAAAATGACTTTGAAATTGAATTTATGAATTATTTGAGTAAACAGTTAAAGAGAAATTTTACTGATTTGTTGATAGATATATTAAACAAACTATTTGCTGATTCTTGTCAGAGACAGACATAAGCATGCACACACAGAGACGTAACTACGGAAAAGTAGAACTAAGTGGTTTTCATGAGAGCAAGTATCTAACGAAACTACTCAGTATCAAGAGGTGGTGTTTTGGTTTGAAGGACTAAGTTTCAGTGATCTGTGGCCCTGCATGGAAGTGACACAGTTAATAATGTAGGGCTGTTATGCCAGCACTCGGAAGGCTGTGACAGGAGGATCACAAGTTTGAGCCAGCCTGAGCTGCATAGACCATGTCTGTAAAACGATAATGTGTATTTTTAACTTGCTACTAGGAAGAATAGCTTCTTAATCTTTTTACCACAAAAGAGTTGGAAATGTAGTTCTTTGAGTACTCTCCCAGCATGCACAAGGTCCTGAGTTCAGTCTCCAGAACCACATAAACCAGGCACATTAGCACACCCGGACCTGTCATCTTGGCCTTAGGCAGGCAGAGGCAGGAGAATCAGAAGTTCAATTACTGTTAGCTAAAAGTGTACTTTAGGCCATTCTAGAATACAGGAGATACTGTCTGGAAAAAAAAATATTGATGAAGTGATAGCCACGTTAACTAACCTGATTAAATCATCTGACAGTGTATACACAGATAAAATATCAGAATGCTGGGAGTATATTTCAGCTGTACAGTGCTTGTTGGGCACATCTAAGGTCTTGGATTTTTGTCTTCAGCATGACAAGCTAAATAAAGTACATTGTATCTCACAAGTATATATAATTATTACTTGACAAAGAAATAAAAGGGGGAAAATGTTTGATTCTTTAAAGAAAAAAACCATTTGTCAGTGTGGCAATGCTATAATTAAACTAAATAATGTATTTCTTTGTAACATAGTGTTTGGCTTCTTAGAACTGCATAATTTATTGAAAAGAAATATTCCATGGGAAGAGGGATTTTGAGATGAGATTAGACTGCAGAAGCTTTTTGGGAAGTACTTGTAACCTGTGAACCTTATACCACCAATTTTATAGATGTATAGAGTTTCTTGTATTTAATAGAATTGTTTTCCTCTAAATCTTGACATCATTATCCTTTTCATTACTTACCTAATCTCCTGGTTCGATATATGTAGTATAATTTTTTGAATCTATCCTCTACTTTCTCTTGCTGTTATCACCTGTGTACTTCTGATTTTCAGCACTCTTCCCATGTGTAGTCATCCCTTGGTATCCTTGGGGGTTAATTTTTGTACCCTTCCTTTCTCCCTGTAGTTGCTCAAATCTCTTACATAAAATATCATAGATGTTCATACATAGTTTACAAAGTCCTCTCATGTATTTTACATCCTTTCTGGATTACTTATGATGTCTAACACAATGTAAGTGCTATAGATGTAGTTGCTACACTGTATTGTTTAGTGAATAACAGTGTGTGTGTGGGGGGGGTCTGTTCACTAGAGAGGTGTATTTTTTTTCTCCCAAATATTTTTGCTTTATGGTTGGTTGAATCTGGATAAAGAGCCTGATGACAGAGAGGACCAACAACACTGTAATGTATTCCACCTTTTCTTGTTACGGTGTCTTTAATGCTCTCTACTTGTGTTAATCTCCTTAGATGTTCTCAGCACTGTAGCAAGAGGGGAGATAAGACAGACTTGTATGACAGGTTAAGATGCCTCCATGGGTTGGAGAGATAGCTCAGTGGTTAAGGCACTTGCCTCTAATGCCTAAGGACCCAGGTTCCATTCCCTAGTGCCCACATAAAGCCAGATGCACACAGTGACGCTTGCATCTGGAGTTCATTTGCAGTGGCTGGAGACCCTGGTACACCCATGCTTCTCTCTCTCGCTCTCTCTCTCTCTCTCGCTCTCTCTCTCTCTCTCTCTCTCTATATATATATATATATATATACACATATACATATATATACATATGTGTGTGTATGTATTTCTCTGCTTACAAATAAATAAATTTAAAAAAAATGCATCCATGCTTGGCGACCCAGGCTTATAGTTTCTGCTACTCAGGAGGGTGAAGCAAGAGGAGTGCCAAGTTGGGCAACATGAGACCCTGTCTCGAAATAAAAAATACAAAAGAGTGGAAGGGTTATATAATTCAGTGATATAACTTGCCTAGCTGGCATGTGCGAGGCCCTGGGTTCAATCCCTAATACTGCCTGCCCCCACCACAAAAATAAAACAAAAGAGACTGAAGTTGTGTCCATCTCCCCAGAATTAGATTATTATTTAATTGTATCTGGCTGCAAATACCCTTTGGTTTGGCTTCAGCTAATAATAGGGTTTTTTTTTGTTGTTGTTGTTTGTTTGTTTTGTTTTCCCAAGGTAGATTCACTTTAGCCCAGGCCAACCTGGAATTCACTATGTAGTCTCAGGGTGGCCTAGAACTCACAGTGATCCTCCTCCCGCTGCCTCTGAAGTGCTGGGATTAAAGGCTTACGCCATCACACCTGGCTCCTATTAACAGGTTTTTTTTTTTTTCTATGAACAGCTTTAAGAGGCATTTTAAATAAGATATAATCTATAATAGCTCTAGAAACAGTTATTCTGTTGGTAAACTTTTTTTTATTATGTATCTTTGTTTTAGCAGCATAAATACGCTGTGTGTAATCTTTTCCTGTTATTTGAGTATGTATGACATACATACATACCACCAAATGAATGCAGTTCACTAAAACAAAACAAATGCAGACTCCTTTTGAGATGGATAGATTTTATATCTACATATAAATATGTAATATAATATCCTAAAAATTAAATTCAGTGTATTCCCTTTGCTATGTTCAAAGAATACATATTTAGATTTTTTTTTCTTGCTCTATTCCTGGGAAGTAGGTAAGAGGCTTGAGTTTATAAAATTTGAATCTTTTATGAATTTATTTTGCCAATTAGATTTTTAATGCTTTTATTTACATATTAAAGTTTTTCCTGTTTATATATTATATAGTTGTATTAGAACATATGTATTAGATGTAAATTTTAAAATGAGATGATTGGAAAACCTAAATTTGAATCTTTTCTTGCACATTATAAACTTAATTTTAAAATAATGAATAACTGGATTTAGGACTTTGTGAAATGTGAATAATTAAATATTAAAAGCATAGTTGCTTTGCTTTGTTTGACATGGTGTCTTTCCCATGCTGGAATTACATGGCACCTGGCTTATATATGTAGTTTTTATGTTTTAGAAACACTGATCTTTGATGATTCCTCTTAATAGTAAATTTCTTAATGAATCACCAGTTTCTATTTTATGTACTATGTGCAAACAAAATTATTGTAAGATGGGAAAACCCTATATCTTTCCCCACTCCTGTTTGAAGTGTAGAACTTTAATTTTTCATGTTTATTTAAAGTGTTTTAATTTTGACTACTTTCTTGTGATTTTTATCATTTCTCCCATTCTGCTTTAATAGCGTCATCATATTGGAGATCGCAGCCTTTCCTTATGTAATATGTTCCTGGATGAAATGGCCAAACAAGCACGAAATCTCATCACTGATATTTGCACAGAACAGTGTACTCTTAGTGACCAGGTAATGATTTACATGTTTTCTACAGTTAGGAAATTTGGGAAGACAAAAAAAAAAAAAATAAGCTATTAGTTTTTAGTTAGTTCACAATCCTCTTAAGAATTTTTAAACTCGCAGTAAAGCCCATTCATGAACTCTTATTGTGAAACTCCAGGAACATTTCTTACAGATGAAAAGCTATAAAGCTTGTATGTGTTTGTGTTTCTTTCTTTCTTTCTTTTTTTTTTTTTTTTTTTTGATTTTCGACGTAAGGTCTCACTCTAGCCCAGGCTGACCTGGAATTCACTATGTAGTCTCAGGGTGGCCTCAAACTCATGGTGATCCTCCTACCTCTGCCTCCTGAGTGCTGGGATTAAAGGTGTGCACCACCACGCCCAGCTGTGTTTGTGTTCTTTATTCAAGAAACACTACTGTCTAGTTGATTTGGTTCCCTGGGGGTTGTGAAATATTCTATCATTTGTGCACATACTAGTTGTAATACACTTTCAAAGATGTCCTCTTTAGTTCTTTTGACTTAGTGGTGTATTTGGTAAAGAAAAGGCAAAATAAATGTTTGATTCTTTGCCTTCATATTCTAGATGCCTCGTATACTATTTGTACTATAATTAACTCCTGGAACTTTGCATATTTGATGATTTTTCAAGTCATTGCACTTGTATATTAAAGTTCAAATGGGTTCATCTTTGACCATTGAAAGCTCTTAGAGCCACTGGAGAGCTTTCCTGCTGTCTTGCATGACAAAGTATAGCAGATGCAACTCAGTGGGAGAGAGCTTACCTAACATGCACAAAGGTCCGGGGTTAATCTTCAGCACTCCCTCGACCCCTGAAAAATGTGCCAGTTCATCTTGTACATAGTTCTTACTTAGATCCAGGATTGGCCATTTCTCTTGGTTCCTTTTAGTGGGAAATTTCCAGACCCAAATTTGTGCATTAAGGATGTTTCTTCGTCTCATCTTGCTCCTTTAGGACTCATTCATTCTCATTATGCATGGGATTCATAAAAGCAGCATTTCGTATTCAGGAGTTATGGCATTCTTGTCATTCTCTATTTTACATCCATATCATCATCTGTATCATCTTTTTTCTACACTCAATCTGGGTTTGAAGAACATGAAATATGGGAGAATTGTAATTTCCCACAATTACAGATTCACTTCTTCAAACATGGATAGAGAAGTCCTATAATTATAGTGCAAATATTTCCACCATGAAGATACAAGTATTGACATCGTTCAACAATTTTTCTGTATTTATGCTTAGCATTAGTTAATTTTTTAATTAATTAATTAATTTAATTAATTTAATTTAATAAACTAACTAACTGTTTTGTAATTGTATGACACTCAGCTTAAGTAGTCTGTGCCCTTCTCTGTTCCTTGGTAATAGTCATTGAGTTGGTCCTACTACAAAGTATGTGTGTGATGCTTTCATCTACTTCATGGCAGTATCTCTGGCGATTTTGTTAAACTGAAACTCATTTTCTGTTAGAATTTGAAAATTTTTTAAGAGACAGAATCTTGCTATTTTGCCCAGATTATCTTTGAACACCTCCACTCAAACAGTATTCCTGACTCATCCTCCCACATATCTGGTACTGTAGGGATGTGTCACCATGTTCAACATTCAACAGACTGTTCCAGTAAAGGGCTAGATAATAAATATATTAGGCTTTGTATATTTCATGGTCTTGGTTGCAAGTACTCAACTCTGTTATATAGTTGATAGCAGTTACAAACAATATTTGGATGAATACCTAATGAACTTGTTGGTATAGCTCAATGATAGAGTGCTCACATGTGCCAGGCCCTTGGTTCAATCCTGAATACCCCACAAAACATAAAACCTTACTTACAAAAATAGTCAGCTAAATTTTGCCCATGGGTAATAATTTGCCAACCTATTCTTTAATAGATTCTTTTTATATCCTTGACCTTGGAGGAGCTGTTTCTTTTTTTTTTAATATTTTATTTATTTTCAACGAGAGAGAGAGAGAGAGAGAGAGAGAGAGAAAGAGAGAGAGAGAGAGATAGAGCACCAGGGCCACCTTGTGAGTCTGGCATATGTGGGTACTGGGGAATTGAACCTGGGGCCTTAGGCACTAGAGGCAAGTGCCTTAACCACTGAGCCATCTCTCCAGCCCTCTTTAATAGATTCTTTAGGAAGGTCTCATGGTATTTGTATTCCCTGTGTTTGCATGTTGATCATAGTTGGAGTCTTTTGTATTTGAAAGTCTTTGAATATTTATATAGTTCTTGGTTCACATTTTCTTTCTTAAAATATTTTATGAATTTTTATTGTATTTTATTTATTTGCAAGGGGAAAGAGAGTGAATGGGTGTGCCAGGCCCTCTGACCACTGCAAATGAACTCCAAATGCATGCATCTCCTGTTAGCATTACTCCTACTTAGATCTAGGATTGGCCACCTTGTGCATCTAGCTTTACGTGGGTGACTGGGAATTGAATCCGGGTCACCAGGCATCATGGCCCAAGCACCTTAATTAACCACTGAGCTATCGCTCCAACCGCTTAAAATATTTTAAATGTTTCTTCATTTTCTTCTGGTATAAATCTTTGCTGTGGGCTTGAGAGATGGCTTAGCAGTTCAGGCACTTGCCTCCTGTGCCTAAGGCCCTGGGTTCAATTCCCCAGTACCCACATAAGCCAGACCCAAAAAGTGGTGGCCCTCATGTTCTCTCTCTCTCTCTCTCTCTCTCTCTCTCTCTCTCTCTCTTTCTGTATCTCTGCTTGAAAATGAATAAATAAAATATTTAAAAAATAAAAAAATAAATCTTTGCTGTGAGAGTCTCATGCTTTTATTTTCTTTTTTTTCTTAAATATATATTTATTGTCCATAATGAGTTACATTATTCAGTGGGCAAACAATGAGTTGTTATCCCCAATTCCCCAATGCCCCCTCCCCATCCCCAATCAGCTGGATATCCTCCTCTGTGGTCCGTCTCCTCCTCTGTGGGCCGTCTGGATCAGTCCTTGTGGCAGGGGACCCTGGATAGCCTAGTAGTCAGCCCGGTCCTCCTGGCCCAAGTGTGTTGATACTGAAAGGTGCCATGCCTGTGGATAGTCTCCCCCACCACAGCTCTTACAATCTTTCTGCCCCCTCTTCCGCATAGTTCCCTGAGTCATGGTGGATGAGTATTAAGGCTGCTTTAAGATCGTGAGTTTAGGGGTCTTTGTGTCGAAGATCATTGGTTTCTGTTTCACTGGCTTATCCTGATTGATTGAATGGCTGTGGCTGTGGGTCCCTCGTTCCTCCTGTCCTTCTCTGCGGGATTCCATATAGATCCTCCACGTTATGACTGTGGTGGCTCCTCTCTTGCCAGAATCTCAGGTATTGGCCTACGGTCGGTTGGTTGGTAGGGTTAGATGGGCCCAAGCTCTCTCGCTGCATCCTGAAAAATACAAGCACAATCTCCATCGGAGAGTGTGATCAGTGTAGGTTAACAAATATACACATTTCTGGATTACCTAGATTCTATTTTTAGTAGCCTCCCCATCAATCGCTCCCACAGTGCATCTTGTCTCAGGAGCCCAAGAGTATGGGATCCAGTAATTATCGCCCTGAATCCCAAGTTCCAGACAAGGGGTCCCCCTCACTAAGTGGAAAATTGGCCAAATTTGAAAGCTGTTGATTGTCTCCCCAGGCCCAGGCTCCTCCGATGCACAAGTGCTCCTTTCTTGGTTTGCTGTTCTCTCCCAGTAGGGGTGTGGTCAGCCTACTCATGACTGCAGATTGTTTTTTGTGTCAGTGGTCTCTGTTTACTTCAGCTGTTGTTGATCATTTTCCCCTGGCAGCCTGTTCAGTGCCTTCTAGCACTACACTAACTGCCTTCTGGGGGCTGGATACCATTCCGGACGTTGCAGGGTCTCTCGATGCTGGTCGATGGCATTCTGTGGTTTCTTCAGCAACAGGGTTTTGCCTCAGGCCTAGGGAGGTCATGCTTTTATTTTCTTCTCTAAGCAGCTTTGATTGAATGAAGCAGTGCTCTTCTCTTTGTTCTAAGACCTTACTGGTGGTGTAGGTAGATTGGTAGGTTCAAGAATTTGTACTTCACTAGTACAAATTTTTTCTTCAGTAATAGGAAAGATTTCTTGAATTATAGTAAGTTTTACAATTTGCTGCTTGCCTGGCTTGGTTGTCCTTTTCCACAAACTGTGTTTGTCTTTGTCAGACCTTTCTTGCCAAGCTTCAGAATCTTTTACGCATGATTTTTTTTTGTCACTTCAGTTGTGTTTGATTTACTTGATATAGTTTATTTTCTTATTTCTTTCAAGGCGGTGTTTAATGTTTTTGAAACATATTTGTGAATTTTTTCTTTAATTTTATATTCTGGGTTGTTTTTCTATTGTGCTTTAATTATCTGTAGGAGTAGCATTCTGTCTTAATCTTTTTTTCATATATTCTGTTGAGAATTAAAGCCTGATTTTTTTAAACTATTTTTTTTTGTACAAATGGTTTTTCTGGACTTGTGAAGGGAGTTGTGGAACTAGATAGTTTTTCTTACTACTCTGAACACTTTCTGTTTCATTTAGCATCAACAAATATGACTGCTTAAAATTCCAAATTCCCACTTCACTTACCTGTATCTCCACTTTCTTTCGTCTCTTTCTCATTCCTGTCTGGCACAGTTTTGATCTTCTCAATCTGGGATGCTATCCTTGAATAGATCTTGGGCTGATGATTTTGAGAATGGGGCTAAAAGCCTGTCTAGCCTTACTCTGTAGGCTTCTTGCTCTTATCTGCACACAGGACCTCTGTTTTCTAATGCATGCTGCAGGCTTCCCTTTCTCCCTCAGGCTCCTCAGATTCCCTCCTGCTTCCTTGTTTTTCTGCACACTTTCTGTTCATGATACTTTGCTACCACCTACTTGTATTTTGGTGTTTTTACAAATACCTTGAAAATTTTGTGGTGGTACTTAGAGGTTTTTGTCTTTTGTAATCTTTAGCACTGTTTTTATCTCAGGAGTTAGATGCAAGATTCTGCTTTCTTAAATCATGAAGTTGCAATATTTGAAACTTTTTAAAAAAAATTTTTAAGGAAAAAACCCTGTGATGACTCAAACACAAATACATTTCTTATTCATTTCTTTTCACAATGTAGACCACTCACATGGCCTTCTTGCCTTATGTACATTGCCTAAATATGTGAGCAACATATGTTATCTTAAAATGCTTTTTAA
>PVHP010042936.1:0-14762 GCA_004024765.1 Zapus hudsonius
TTCATCTTTTCCTTACTTATATCCTTTTTATTTCCTTCTCTTAGAATTCATTCCATGACATATCACTTAATTACTTAGTATTTAAAACGCTCCTGTGGGGTTGTCTTCCTTTCTTTTTTCTTTGTTTGAGTAATAATAAATGTAAGATTCCAGAGAACTCAAGACTAGCAAATCAAAAAGTATTAATCAAATTGTCAATTAAAAGGTTCTACTGACTGTGTAGCACAATATAAATAAAGCTACTTCTGTTAATATCACCATTGTTCACCAACCGATAGTCAATGAATGCTAACAATCCTTTCCTGGTCTGCCCTGGACAAAGCCTGGTCAAGTTTATAAAGCAGAGTCATCTGAATAACAACATGTGGCAACATCTTGATGGTACTCTGAGAAAACTAGAGGCAAAACTTGATACTTAAAAAGCTGGCCTATCCCAGATGGTAACATGTGTACTGCTGGAAGGCATTACATGAGCTGCTAGGGGAAAATGGTGAATGATATTTGGAGTAAGCAGAGACCTCTGATACAAAATTCAGACAGGTGTCACAAGAATGCTGAACACTCGGCTTTATGGGAGAGATCAGCGAGTTAAGAAGTGATCGTTTGTGCAACAGTGGCACCAAAACCTAGGGGGGGGGGTGATCAAATGCTTTCAAATTGACCAAGAGATCTGCTCAGTGACAAAGAACCCTTAACTGGAATTGGGGTCCAGGGCATAATGTTATGGAGACCAAATACTGAGGCTCCAAGGGGAAAGTCCCACTACCAGAGAACTACAGAGAGGCTACTTTGTGTAGAATCTTGCCAAATTAGAAATGTGAGTCACTTTTAACCTATACTGATCTCACGCTCCAATGGAGATTCTGTTTAGAGTTTTCAGAAGATGGGGAGAGAACTGTGGTCAATCCAACTCCACCAACAAGGCACAGGATAATGGTGGGCACCCCAGCAAGAGATGAACCACCCCAGGCCTATCATGTAGGCCCCAAATGAAACCTTTGAGAGATTGATGTGATAAAAAAGAGACCTATCACCACAGCAAGTCAATTAACCCAGAATAGGTCCACAAGACAGACACCAATGAGAGCCCACACAACCCAAAGCAGAAAATAAAGCTGACCCACCCACCATGGCTCAGGGAACTAAGTGGAAGAGGGGGCTAAAAGAATGTAAGAGCTAAGGTTGGGGAGGATATCCAGAGACATTGCCTCCCTCAGCAACAACACACAAATGGGGGGAACCTGGCTGCCTCCTATGGTATTCATAACCCCCTCATGGACTGATCCAATATGCCCACCGAGGAGGGCCCCTAGTGGGTTGGAAACAGGGAGAAGGGAAATGGGGGTACCATCATAAGATTTGCTCATACAATGTATCTAATTATGGATAATAAAGCTATCAATAATAATAATAATAAAAGCTGGCCAAAAGGCTCTGCTACCCATTTAACAGACACTACAAAAAAGTGAGGCAAGGAAGCTCATTTGCTAGTATAATATTCAAAAATCCTACCACAGGGCTGGAGAGATGGCTCAGCGGTTAAGGCACTTGCCTCCAGTGCCTAAGGCCCCAGGTTCAATTCCCCAGGTCCCACATAAGCCAGACCCACAAAGGTGGTGGCCCTGGTATGCGCTCTCTCTCTCTCTCTCTCTCTCTCTCTCTCTCTCTCTCTCTCTCTCTCTCTCTCTCTCTCTCCTTGAAAATGAATAAATAAAATATTTTTAAAAATACTTAAAAAAAAAGATACTTGTTTAAAAAAAAAATCCTACCACAGATAAAGATTTCTTTCCAAGATGTTTATGTCAGGTGTGGTGACACACCTGGGAGATAGAGACAAAAGGATCAGCAGTTCATGGTCATCCTCAGCTAGAAATGGAATTCAAGGCTAGCCTGGACTACAGCTACACGAGACACAATTTAAAAAAGAAAATGTTGAATATATACCATCATCTAAAGTGCCTGAAAGTTAATATTAAACTAGATATCAAAAACAGATAGGTAGGTGCACACTTGTAATCCTAGCACTTGGGAGGTGGAGGCAGGAGGATCAGGTATATAGCAAGTCCTATGCCAACCTGGGTTACATGACACTACCTCAAAATAATAAAGAATAATGGCACATCTAATAATTTAAATTACTCAACAAGATTCTGATAAGTTTACAAAGCTAATAATATTTTCATGTTTCTAAAATTTTACCTAGTTAGTATAAAAAGGTTAATTTTTTATATCAAAGAACAATGAGCCAAATGTAATGGCTCATGCCTATAATAGAAGCACTCATGAGGCACTTGGAAGGCTGAGGTATAAGAATCGCCATGAGTTCAAGGCCAGCCATGGCTACATTGAGACCCAACTTCAAAAAACAAAACAAGGGGCTACAGAGATGGCTCAGAGGTTAAGGCACTTGCCTGTAAAGCCTATCAACCCAGGTTTCACACAAAATGGTGCATGCAGCTAGAGTTTGTTTGCAGTGGCTAGAAGTCATGCCCATTCTCCTTCCTTCCCTCCCTCCCTCCCTCCCTCCCTCCCTCCCTCCCTCCCTCTTTTCTCTATCTCCTTGGAAATTTAAAAAAAATAAAAAATAAACTAAACAAAAAGACTAAATGAGTCATAATTATGTATGACTTAAAAGTCATGTCAAGGCTACATCCAACATCAGCATAATCAAATTCCACATGATAATTACAAAATAATGACCTAAAAAACTTAAATATATAATATACTAATAACTCAATAAAAATCATCTTTGAGATGAAGAAAAAGCTCAGCGGTTAAGGCACTTGCCTGCAAAGCCTAACAACTCGGGTTCAATTCTCTATTACCCACATAAAGCCAGATGCAAAAAGTGGCACATGTATTTGAAGTTTGTTTGCAGTGGCTGAAGGCCCTGGTGCACCCATATTCATTCATTCATTCATTCATTCTTCTCTCCTTGTA
The DNA here is from genome assembly GCA_004024765.1 of Zapus hudsonius. NCBI lineage: Eukaryota > Metazoa > Chordata > Mammalia > Rodentia > Dipodidae > Zapus > Zapus hudsonius. The sequence continues at coordinate 2,941 of PVHP010042936.1, forward strand.
AATAAATTTGTTTTTTAATTTTTAAAAGACTAATATTTTTAACTTTTTTAAAAAATCTTCAGCTGGCAAGAAAATTTAAAGGACTATGATAAAAGTCCTTAAAAAGTAGTATTACTATTTCAATATCTATGGTTAGCTCAGTCACTAATTAAATTTGTAAGTTTAATTTTTTTTATAAATATTTTATTTATTTATTTTCAAGCAGAGAAATACAGAGAGAGAGAGAGAGAGAGAGAGAGAGAGAGAGAGAGAGAGAGAGAGAGAGCGAGCACCAGGGCCACCACCTTGTGGGTCTGGCTTATGTGGGACCAGGGGAATTGAACCCGGGGCCTTAGGCACTGGAGGCAAGTGCCATAACCGCTGAGCCATCACTCCAGCCCTGTAAGTTTAATTTTTTAACTCTTTAAAAAAGTAATCTTCAACTGACAAGAAAATTTAAAAGGACTATAATAAAAGTCCTTAGAAAGTAATAACTATTAATATTTCAATATCTATGATTAGCTCAGTCACAAGAGTCAAAGATGGATTCTGTGAAAATTAAATTTTGTTAATTTGTACTGAAACACATCTTCCTCCTGTCTCCAATTAAGTTCAATCTATCTAAATACTCAGGAAATTCAGAAACCCTGTAAATGGAAGCAAGTAACCTCTATTCTTTATCTTCTCCAGCAACCACCAGCATACAGAATATTTAAAAATACTATTCTCTGGAACTCCAAAAAGACATTCCCTGATTAGCATCCACTCACAGGCTATTCAAACATATCAAATATGAAAGAGCATCTCAGAGGATAGTAACTAATATATTCTGGAAAGATAAGCCAAAGCAACATGCTTTGCATTCTTAGGCTACTATGTTCCTATATTTCCACTCTATACAGTTATTCAGAACAAAGACAAATGAGCAGACTCTAAGCTAAACACTGGCATAAGAGCAAGACTAAGTGCCCTGCTCACCTACATAGCCTTTAGACAACAGACCATGCAAATGCATTATCTTTTTATAGTTCAGTTCGTTCTTTTCAGTTTACAAGTATATAACTGAGCTAGCCAAGTCCCTACAGATCATATTTAGCCATCATAAATAATATGAACAGGAATGGTTAAGGGTATTGGCTTTCAAGCCAGACCAACTTGAATTCAAGTCACAATTCTATTTAGAATTCTATGACCATGGGCAAAAAGTAATAAAGGCTCAGTTTCCTCATTAATAAAACAGAGCTAATAATAAGCCTTTCATCATAAAGTGACTGTCATAAATAACTCTGATAAAGCACATCAAACACTTAGTAGAATGCCTGGATAATCAAATCAGTATTACATAAGGAAGAGAAATTTAAACTGAAAATTTTAGAAAGCCCTTACTTTGGCTCTGTTGAAAATCTTAACAGTGAAAAAAATATTTTCTGGGTGACAAATAACTGGCATTTTGATGTAAGCTGCGTAGATCCTTGTCTCAAAACAATATTTTTTAATATTTTTATTTGCAAGCAGAGAGAGACAGAAGACACACACAGAGAGAGAAAGAGAGAGAGAGAGAGAGAGAGAGAGAGAGAGAGAGAGAGAGAGAGAGAGAGAGAGAGAATGGGCATGCCAGGGCCTCTAGCAAATAAACTCCAGATGGATGCGCCACTGTGCATCTGGCTTTACATGGGTACTGGAGAATCAAACCTGGGTTGTTGGGCTTTGCAGGCAAGTGCCTTAACTGGTGAGCCATCTCTAGAGCCCCAACAATAGTCTTATAAATTATTCCTGTATATGGGATAAGCCAGTGAGACAGAAACCAATGATTTTTGACACAAAGACCCCTAAGCTCACAACAATAAAGCATCCTTAATACTCATCCACCACGACCCAGGGAACTGAGAGGAAGAGGGAGCGGAAAGATTGTGAGAGCCGTGGTGGAGGAGACTATCCAGAGGCATGGCACCCCTCAGTAACAACATACTAGGGCCAGGAAAACCTGGCTGAATACTAGGCTATCCATGGTCCTCTGTCACAAGGACTGATCCAGACAATCCATGGAGGAGGATATCCAGCTGATTGGGGATGAGGGAGGGGGAGCTTCGGGGAATTGGGGATAACAACTCACTGTTTGCCCACTAAATAATGTAACTCATTATGGACAATAAAAAAATTTTTAAATTATTCCTGTATATGGATTCTAGCCTCTTGAAATGAACAGTTCTAAAGTGGTTAAGCTAGCAGGTTTAAAAATGGCCTGCTAAGTAAGGTAACAGAGCACTATTAAATCACAGAGACACAAGTTCCACATAACACAGCCAGGCTGTGTCCACTGATAATAAAAGGAAAACTTCCTCTGCACTACTGGATAACTGATGACAGAATGATACACATTCAAAACAGACCTTATATACCCAGTCCTACAGCTGTTTCTTTAATTCTAATAGCATCTTAAGAGTAAAAGCTGATCAGGAGGGCTACAAGACCTATGTATAGAAGATGACTGCTTTAGTTAACCACTATGAACAGCAGAGACAGAGGAAATGTGCCTCAGAGAAAGAGGAAAAATAAGGAACAAGGTCAAGAAAGGTGTATCTTCAACATCAAACTGAGGGTGAGTCAGGTCTATCTTTAGTAACTGTTGTGTATAAGAACAGAAAGTAAGAAGAATGAATTAAAAATGCCTCAGTGAACCTAGAAATTTTTGTATTTTGTAAGTTTCTCTTAGTTTATTATGCTGAATGAATAATGTTCAACCATTTTGGTTATTTACATCTCTTAATAACTAAGCCTTTTTAAACTCAGATCAGCATCCAAAGCTCAAATAAGAGACCTTTTTAACAGTTGGCTTCACCATTCAGCAACTGAAAGTTCAAAATAATTATTTCACACTCAGGCCAATTTCAGGCCCTGAGAAACTGAAGTTATCAAGTTATGAAAGATGTCTTACTAAAATATGATTCACAACTACCTATATACACTATCAGCATTAACTCATCTTCTAGTTCCCAAACCAATTAGCAAAACCATCGGAGGCTCACTGAACTCCAAGGGTTCAACTCTACAATAAATAAATACAGCACCTGCCTAAATTCTTAACTAAAAATTGAATTACCTTTCCCAGACTGGAAAGATGGCTCAGGGTTTAAGGAGCTTGCCTGCAAAAGCCTAACAACCTGGCTTTGATTCCCCAGAACTGACATAAAGCCAGATGTACAAAGTGGCACATGCATCCGGAATTTGTTTGCAATGGCTAGAGGTCCTGGTGCACACATACTTTCTCTCGTTCTCTTTCTCTCTCTCTCTCTCTCACTCTCTCTCCTCTCTCTCTCTCTCCCCTCTCCCCCTCCATCTCTCTGTCTGCAACTAAATGAAATAATTTTTTAAATATACCTTTTCCTCCACAGGCCATTAAATTAGTAAGTGTTATAGTAATATAAAGCATCTAGTCATTGGTGCAACATAGGGGCTCTGAAAGAATAGTTAACAAAACAGGAAAGCTGAACACAGTAGTCAACACTTGGGAAGCTGAAATGGGAGAATCATTTCAGGAATGATTGGAAAATCAGGAATTTGAGACTTGCTGTTGCAACATAGCAAAACCTTGTCAAGGAGGAGGAAGGGAGAATGAGAGGGAGGGAGGGAAGCATAAAACATTTAAACCCTACGTCAATGTAAAGAAGTCACTGTGAAAAGTCCTAAGAACTTGAACTTTTCTTATAATACTGCTTAATTGCAAAATGTTATGAGTTCTGAAGAATCTTAGAGAAAAACTTGTTTAACTAATTCCTCTGTTGATGGGATACCACCGAACAATAGTTCAACAACTGTTATACTTGAAATTAATTTCAAGTGATCTATTGGTAGTACAGAAGTTTTCAATGAAATTTTATGACAATATTGGCATAGAATAAACTTCACAACACAACCCACTTAGAGAAAACCTGATGGAGGAGAAAAAATTTCTAGCCTTGACACAAGGTTACGTCATTAATAACATGCAGAGTATGTGGTATAGCCTCCAGAGGAATAAAAGGCAGAAAGCTGGGAAGGAGTTTTCCAACTGATCTCCTCAAGCAGTTGAGTAATAAATATACAAGTGCACTGACAGTCTCCACTGGTGACAGCCCTGCTCGGGCAAGACTCCAGCCCCAAACAGGCCTATCCCAGGGCAGATAAGGCAAACAGGCTTCACAGTCCTCTCTCAGATACTTTCTAAAAGGAACAGCTTTACAACAGTGCTAAATTTGTTTTGTTTTTTGAGACAACTTTTCATGTAGCCCAGGCTCATCTAGAACTGGCTATGCCGCTTTCGATGATCCTATTGCCTCCACCTTCCAGGTGCTGAGATTAAGCCACACCTGGCTTAATACTAACTCCTCATCCATCATGTATCAGACCAAACCCCTTCCATGTGCATATACCTAACTGCTCATGAATGTACTTACAGATAGCAATGGGGCTATATGATGAACAGTATGACAGAGATCTATGTCTTTCAATGCTGACTACTCTCAAAAGCTGCTTTTTAATTTTTTTTCTTTTTGGTTTTTCAAGGTAGGGTCTCACTCTAGCCCAGGCTGACCTGGAATTCACTATGTATTCTCAGGGTGGCCTTGAACTCATGGTGATCTTCCTACCTCTACCTCCCAAGTGCTCGGACTAAAGGCATGAGTCTCGATTTTTATGAGTTTTTGTTGTTGTTGTTAATTTGTATGTGTGTCTGTGTGAGTGTGCCACAGCACACATGTGGAGGTCAATGGAAAACTTTCAGTTTGGTCCTCACCTGTTCACCTCCTTTGAAGCAGGGTTTCTCACCCTGGATTTTGTTCTGCTATTCTTTGCTGTGCTCACCTCAGGCTTCTAGGAAATTCTCCTGTCTTCGCCTCCCAACTTGCAGCATCAGCATGCTGGGACTACAGAGACCCTCCACAGCTTCTTCCAACTTTTTCATGGGGTCTGGGGATGGAACTTAGGTATTCCAGCTTGAACACAAGAGCTTTATCCACTGAGCCATCTCTTGCCCCTCAAAAGCTACTTTCTACTTCAAAACTGTAGAACAAATCATATACAATGGCAAATCCTGCAAGTTAGACACTTTATAGCAAATTGTTATTCTCATCCTGACTTTCAAACATAAGCTTTGAATAAGCAAAAGCTCCAACTAGTTTGTTCCAACTACTTAGAATACTTCAGTGGTTCCTTCCTCACACAGTAAGAATATTTGTAATACAAGGTACTGACAAACACAGCTAATGCCAAGTCGGATGTTTTTCTAAACTTCCTGGTTTTTGCAATAACTTAATTCTTTGGTTATTCTAAAAGTCTGAACACCTATCAGACTTAATATTGCAACAGAGACAGTTCTAATTCATAAATACAGATGAACTATTTTCCTTACTTAGGTGCATAAAATAACCCTAAAAGGCATAGCTGCCTTCCAGCAGGCCCAGGTTTAAATTTGCCTGATGTCAACAGTATTTCCCACCCTAAAATCTAAGCCTCTTTATTAAACATGTCTAGTAATTGAACACTATTCACAATAGAAAGTTATACAACAATGTGAAAGCCTCATTTTAATACACTCTACGTGACACCTCTTTCTATGTCCCTGCAAATCTGACTTTGAGAACAAGTGGAATTATTCTACTAATATTTGCAATACCCAGAGCTTGTTCAGAATGGAAAACAAAGCCACACTGATCTGGGCTAAACCAGGGGCACAACAAAGGAAAAAAAAATGTAACAAGTGATTGGGGTGTGTTTATGTGGAAGGATTGTTGCGTCAATTTGAAAAATTACTGTATCTTCTTCGGGAGAAAAAAATGAGCAGAAGGAAGGTAGGGAAAGAAAGGGAACTTACAGCTTATAACTCTGCGCGCCTTAAAATATTTAATAATCATGAAAGCATAAGTTTATCTAAGTTACATGCTTATTTTCGGGGGGAAAAAAGGTCTCTTCATAATGAACAAATTCCTGAGCTAGGTGTTGAAAGGAAAATGGAATTCTAGTGTAGAAAGCAATTAAAGCTCTAATGTAGCTTGTGCTTCTGTAACTCAAAAAGCAAGACAACACAAAACAAAAAAGAATGCATCTGACATTTTCATATTGGGATGACTGACTTTAAATTCCACGGAAAATGGTCCTTTTCACCATCACTGCAAATTCATGTGTCTCTTGGCATTTCTGCATGCTAATTAACTGGACCTGCTTAGGAAGCTATTCATGCTGGCTGGAACACTCAGGAGAAACCACAACTGGACCGGAGAGGAGCACGAGAGCCGGGAGGAAGGTGACACTTACGGGCTTGCTAGGGTACACGTTGGAGAGGTGCGTCTTGAGCTTCCCCACGGTCCAGTTCAAGAAGCAGTTAATGGTCTGGTCACTGTATCTCTGATTGGGCGCTTTGATGATGAGAGTCACGGGAATCTCCATCGCACTCTGATCCATGGTGCTCTGCAAATCGGACGGAGCGGCGCGGCGGAGGGCCGGGCCGGGAGCCCAGGGCGCGCGTGCGGGCTCAGGACTCCGCGTCCAGGCGGCTCACCGGTGCGCCGGGCAGCACGGAGGCCATCGCCCGCAGCGGTGATGGACGGGGCGGCGGTGGACCCGCCAGGTCGGGGCTCCGCGGGGCCGAGGTGTGGCGAGGGCGGCGGCCCGGCCGGACCCCGCCCCGCCCGCCCGCCCCGCGCCGACACGCAACAAGGCCCTGCACCGCCCGGGCCTGCGAGGAGGGGAGGGGAGGGCCGCCGCCGCCGCGCCCCACGGCCGGCTCCCGGCCGCCGCCCGGGCCTCCGCCTGACCCCGCCGGGCAGGCAGGGCGCGGCCTGGAGGCGGTGGCGGGGGGCCGAGGAGCCCGAGGCGGCGCTCCCGCAACCGCGGCTTGCTGGTTCCGAAAAGGGGCCGCGTCCCCTTTAAGCCGGAAGGCGAGGGCCGGAAGTGCGTCACGCTGGGCACGCCCTTTCGCGTGGCCCTGGTCAGCCCCGTGGCCTCCGCCGACTCCCGGCATGCCCTGGGGCCCGGGGAGAGCCCGCCTCTCAGCGAGCCTGTTAGACTTAAACTAGCGAATGTCAGCTTCTTCCTTACTCGAGAAAAGTTGACACGTGCGTACTGAACGCCACCTGCGTGTTCATGGAGCGGGACGTGTGAACAGGTGATACTGTCTGTGTACTAGAGCTTAGCAATGCAGGCTGAGCCCACCTGGACTTCCTCCATTGTCTCCACTGAAGAGCTCATAAGGTGCATTAAGAGATGTTAGATGTGCGTCGTCGTGGTTCCAGGCTTCCACTGACAGGGCGATGCAAGCTGGTCTCTTTCCCCAGAAGCTACCACTGGGTTGGTGACCAAAGGGAACTTCTACTCAACAGCTAATGCAACACGGTTCCGACACCTTCCAACCCATGACCACTTTGTCATTCCAATGGTAGGACCCTATGTGTCTTAGCTGTCCCTGCCAAATGCGCTCTGAAACCAGAGGGATGTCTCCTTGACTTCCAGCCACCATGACCACAGCTCCCCAGGACTCTAGGTTTTCTGTAGCACATTGATGCTCGCTTACTCAGGACCGGAATGAAACCTTAATTCTGGCTAAAAAACACTTTTTCAGACCCTCCCCTATGGGGCCCAAGGAAGGCAGTCCTAAGAGGGAAATTTATAGCTTAAAGTGTCTATATTTTAAAAATGAGAAAGGTCACAAGTAAGCAATTTAATGCTTCACCTTAAGGCCTTGGAAAAAGAAGAACAAGACAAACCAAAAATCAGTAAATGGGAAGAAATAATAAAGATTAGGGTGGAAAATATTAAAATAGAAACCAAAGAAAGCAATACAAAGAATCAATAAAATGAAAAGTTGGTTCTTTGGAAGAATAAAGATTGATAAACTTAGCAAATCTGGCCAAAAGAAAGAGAGAAGAGACACAAATTAATAAAATGAGAGATGAAAAGGATACTATTACAACAGATACCAATGAAATTCAGAAAATCATAAGGGCATTGTCACAGTCAGCTACACACCACTGGGATGAATCTTCAAACCAGGCACAATTTGGGGGAGGAAAGTATTTATTGAAACTACAGATTGAGGGGAAGTTTCATAACAGTGAAAGAGGCTGGCCCTCTTTCACAGATCCTAACACAGAGAGAAACCCATCACCAACACCATATACACAGAACAGCAAACAGGCAGGGGGGCCAAGAAGAGAATTTCTATCCCTTTATGTAGCCTTTGGGTGGGGTCTTGCAACCCTTCTCCAGACTTAATGGCTTCTCGAGCCTCTGGAATTTCCTTCCTGCACTGCCCACACAGGAAAGGATGTTTACTTCTAGCTTCTTTGAGCTTCTTTACATCCTGCCCCTTGTTGAAAGGCTGCCTTCCCGTAAACATCCTCAGAGACCCACCCATGATAATTAAAAAGACCCAAGTTGGCAATAAAACCTAACCATCACAGGCATACTATTAAAAAAATTTTATTTATTTGCAACCAGAGATACAGACACACACAAAAGTGGGGGGGGGGGATATGCATGCACCAGGCAGCCACTCAAATGAACTCCAGATGCATGAGCAACCTTGTGCATCTAGCTTTATGTGGGTCCTAGGGAATTAAACAAGGGTCCTTGGACTTTGCAGTCAAGTGCCTTAACTGATGAGCCATCTCCAGCCCATGACCATACATTGAGAACATATACTCCACTGTCATGGTTAAATTTTTTTTTTGACAACTTGACCTGTTTAGTAATCCACAGTAATCTTGGGTGAGTCTCTGAAGTTGCTGACAGGAAGGACTAACTGAAGGAGGTCCCTTCTCCAAAGGGAGCCCTTCCTCCAGACAGGAAGGTAGTCCTCTTAGTAGGGGAAGGCAGCCTTCTCAGTAGGGAACAGGATATAAGGAAACTTGAGGGGAAGGAAATTTATTCTCTTCCTTCCCCCCTGCCTGTTTGCTGGTGAGTATGTGTGTGTGGTGTTGGTAATGGCTTCTTTCTCTTTCTGTGCGTTTGGACCAATGAAAAGGGTACCAGCCTTTTTTGCCATTATGAAACTTCCCCTGGATCTGTAACTTCAATAAATCCTTTCCTCCCATAAACTGTGCCTGGTTTGGAGGTTCATCCCAGTGACGTATAGCTGACCATGACAGTTTTGATACTAGAGAGTACCAAATTGATTAAAGATCTTAATATCAGACCTTAAACTCTGAAACTGCTAGAGGAAAAAGTAAGGAAAACACTATAACATATTGGCCTAGGTAAGGACTTTATAAATATAACCCCAGTTGCTCAGGAAGTAAAACCACTAGTCAATCATTGGGACCTCATGAAATTAAAAAGGTTTTGTAACAAAGGACACTGTGAGCAGAGCAAAGAGGCAGCCTATCCAATGGGAGAAAATCTTTGCCAGCTATCCATCTGACAGAGGATTAATATCCAGGATATACAACAAAAAACTAAATAATAAATCAAACAACCCAATTAAAAAATGGACTATGGAACTGAATAGAAAGCTCTCAAAAGAAGAAATACAAATGGCCTAAAAACATGTTCTACCTCCTTAGCAATCAGGGAAATGCAAATTAAAAGTACCTTGAGATTCCATCTCACTCCTGTCAGAATGGCTGCCACCAAGAAAACAAGTGACAATAAATGCTGGCAAGGATGTGGAAAAAGAGGAACCCTTCTACACTGCTGGTGGGAATGTAAACTGGTACAGCCATTGTGAAAGCAGTGTGGAGGTTCTGAGACAGCTGAAAATAGATTTAATATATGACGTGCTCGCTTCGGCAGCACATATACTAAAATTGGAACGATACAGAGAAGATTAGCATGGCCCCTGCGCAAGGATGACACTCAAATTCGTGAAGATTTAATATATGACCCAGCTATACCACTCCTTGGCATATATCCTAAGGACTCTACTCACTACCTTAGAGATACTTGCTCATCTGTATTTATTGCAATTCTATTTACAATAGCAATAGGAAATTGAACCAGCCTAGATGTCCCTCAACTGATGAATGGATAATGAAGAAATGTTCATTTATACAATGGAGTTCTATTCAGTGGTTTAAAAAAATGAAATTATGAAATTTGCAGGGAAATGGATGGATATGTAAAGGATTATACTGAGTGTGGTAACACAGGCCCAGAAAGCCAAACACCACATTCTCTCTCATGTGTTTTCTAGCTACAAATGTTTGGATTTATATGTAAATTGGAGTAAAAGTCAATAATAGAGGCCAGTAAGCTAGAAAGGGCTGTAAGGGAGGGAGGATTGGGCAGAAACTCAAAGGGAGGGTAGTGTATATATGTAAGTAGATAAACAAATTACTGGTGGTGCAATAGCCTAAGTGGGGTCAAGGGAGAAATTGAGTAAAGGAAAGTGGGATGAGGGTTACTAAAAGTTTAAGAGGTTAAGAGTAAGCCATACAGAAATCTTCTTTGGATAATGGTCCACCCAGAAGCCATAAATTGTTACTAGAAAAATTTCAGTGCCAGAAATAGGATACCTTCCAGTGACTTGTTGGCCAAGGAAGTCCCTGAGGCCCCAAAACAATACAGGCCATTGCCAAGGCTCTTGATTGCCCACCAGAACAAAACAGTAAGACCCTATTGTTGAAGACCCCACATGCTTGGGATGCGGGTCACTGGGAAATCAAGCCAGAACTGGGCTGGAAACCTCCTCCCTGTTAACTAGCTGACAGAAGGATGCATGCAGCCCTATGAGAGAGAGAAGTCATCAACAATGGTAAACAACAGTGGACTTTCCAAGCCTTAAGATTGCCAGGCCAAATATGCCAACTGCTGCAATAATGGCACATCTGTTATGGGGAAAGCCAAATGCTTTCTAATTTGACTGGAGGCCCTCCCCTTAGGAGGGAATGAATACATGCCCGAACTAAAGACTAGTTCATGAGCCCTTGGGGAGTAACACCTGCTGTTGTCTGGCAAAATGCATATATTATGCCCACCAAGAATCCTTAGAAGCACTTTTAAAATATATATTTTTTAAAATATATATTATATTTTTATATTAATGCATATATTAATGCTACTCTCACTTTTGGCCAGAGAAGCTTCTCTTTTCAGATGGCAGTGACCACTGGGATGACTCAAAATGTAGCATAATGCTGAGAAGAAATGACAATGGAGTGGTCAGTGCTGAACCATCTCCGTCACACCTTCCAACACTCCGGGTCCATTGAGGAAGAGGTGGCAGGAAGAGTGGCAAAAGAAGGGAAGAAATGCTTGCAAGGCAATCTTCCAGAAGCAAAATGGCCTTGGTAGTCATGATCTCAAATTGTCTAACACTACCATCAAAAGACCTTCATAATAGGAAGAAGAGATGATGACATTGAAACAAAATAGAGACTACTTGAGAGGGGGAGGGGATATGATGGAGGGTGGATTTGAGAGGGGAAGTTGGGATAGGGAGGGAACTATCGTGATTTATTGTCTATAATTATGGAAGCTGACAATTAAAAGTTAAAAAGAAGTCTACCTATAAAAATTAGTTCATTTCCACAATATAGGCCAAAACTCTTAATTGGTTTTAAATGTTTGATTAGAAACTATCTTGTAGAAAATGGAAGGAAAACCAACCTGGGTAACATAAGAAAACCCTATCTCAAACAAAGAAAAAAGAAAGGAAGACAACCCCACAGGAACATTTTAAATACTAAGTAATTAAGTGATATGTCATGGAATGAATTCTAAGAGAAGGAAATAAAAAGGATATAAGTAAGGAAAAGATGAAGTTAAAGTATCCTTATTTGCAAATGGTATGAATTTATACTTAAGAGATCCTAAAGACTCCACAAGAAAACTCCTAAGGCTGATAAACACTTTCACCAAAGTAGCACCATCTG
>PVHP010042937.1:0-14745 GCA_004024765.1 Zapus hudsonius
AAGCAGGGTAGTGGGAGGCAGAAAGAGGCAGTGCCATAGGAGGGGGCTTTCCAGTTCGAATCTTATGAATCTTTCAAGCTTCCTCCTGTACCTCTCTCACCCCTTCTCTTTCTCTTGCGTTGACATTCCGGTCCTTACTTATTATATCGTTTTGAGTTTCAAACTGTGCTTTCTAGGGAAATCTTTTTGTTGTATTTTTTCAGGTAGGGTCTCGCTCTAGCCCAGGCTGATCTGGAACTCATTCTGTAGTTCCTGGCTGGCCTTGAACTCACAGCAATCCTCTTACCTCTGCCTCCAGAGTACTGGAATTAAAGGATGCGCCACCACCCCAGGCTATGTTTCAATCTTATGTGCTCTCAAACCACAATAAGTTTTTTCTTCTAATGTCCTTATTCCTCCCTCCCTCCCCCCCCCTCTCTCAAGGACTCAACCCAGAGCTTTGCAGGCAAGGGCCAAAGAGTTGATCTGCACCCCCAGCTCTGATTTCCCTATTTCAAAGACTTCCAAGAGATAGTTGCTATTTAATTTTTTTAAGTTTTATTGATTCATTTGAGAGACAGAGAGAATGGTCAAGCCAGGGCCTCTTGCCACTGTAAACCAACTCCAGACACATGTGTCACTTTGTGCATCTGGCTTTACCTAGATACTGGGGAACTAGACCTGGGCCAATAGGTTTTATAAGCAAGCACCTTTCACTGCTGAGGCATCTCCCCAACCCTGATGTTTGATTTTGAAAGGTCCTTAGAAATCTAAATAGAGGGCTGGAGAGATGGCTCAGGTGTTAAGGTGCTTGCCTGCAAAACCCAATGATCCAGGTTCAATTCCCCAGTACCCACATACAACAAGAGACACATGCATCTGGAGTTTGTTTTCAGGGGCTAGAGGTCCTGATGTGCTCGCTCTCTCTCTCTCTCTCTCTCTCTCTCTCTCTCTCTCTCTCTCTCTCTCTCTGCTTGCAAATAAATAAATAAATATATTTAAAAAAAGAAATCTAATTAGAAGCCAGGCATGCCTTTGATCCCAGCACTTGGGAGGCAGAGGTAGGAAGATTGCAGTGGTGGTTTTTTTTAAAAAAAATATTTTATTTATTCATTTTTCAAGCAGAGAGAGAGGAGAGAGAGAGCACCAGGGCCACCACCTTGTGGGTCTGGCTTATGTGGGTCCTGGGGAATTGAACCAGGGCCTTGGGCACTGGAGGCAAGTGCCTTAACCGCCGAACCATCTCTCCAGCCCTGCAGTGGTGGTTTGATTCAAGCGTTTCCCCATAAACTTATGTGCTCTGAATGCTTGATCTCCAGCTGATGGCAATTTTGGAATTGGAACCTTGTTGGAGGTGTGTTGTTGGGGCTGGACTTATGGGTGTTCTAGCCAGCTTCCCCTTGCCAGTGTTTGGCACACTCTCCTGCTGCTGTTGTCTACCTGATGTTGGCCAGGAGGTGATATCTACCCTCTGCTCATGCTATCGTTTTCCCTATCATCATGGAGTTTCCCCTCGAGTCTGTTGGTCAAAACAAACACTTTTCTTCTATAAGCTGCCCATTCTCTCTGTCTCTTCTCTTTACCTCTCTCTGATTGCAAATAAATAAATAAATAAAATCTTAGTCCTTCTGTCCATCATTCTTACTCTGTAGTCTAGGTATGGCTTGTTAGTATGGCTGAAACAATGCTAATCATTTGCTGAAAAGCTCCTGTAGCTTAGGATAACCCAGTGAACGCAGTACTGCTATGTTTACCTGTTTTATAGATAAAGAAGTTGGAGCTGGGCAAGAGTAATTAAAAAGTCACACAACTAAAAAATGCAGAGCTAAGATTTAGAATTGTGACCTGTTGGGTCTGGGTGACCCCTTAACCATACTGTTTTCCCCCAAGTTTAAAGGCAGTCCAATATTTACCAGGCTCCCATTGGACCCCTGGCAGAGAGCCTAATCATTTAATAACAACCTGATTAGAGACTTTAAGAACATATTTACATTTCCTTGCCAAGAGAATGGTAACATTAATACAGTTGATCCCTTTGCCTTTGGCAGGAGCAGACATTATAAATAAACAGACATTAACAAAAGCCACCCACTGGGTTTGTGGTGGAAATGCCCACACACCAAGGGAATTTCAAGCTGATATGTTTAGATGCCTTCCGGGTCCCCTCCCTAGTCACTCAGTCACAAATCATCTAGAAATGAGTATCACCTTCCAGATCAATAAAAGAACCCTCATATCCCTTTCCTGCTCTGAAGTGAATATTCTGGAAAGTTCAACCTGTCTCAACACTGCACCTTGTAACCCAGTGAAGGCAGGAGCTATGCACGCACCTTAGCCTCGTACTGTCTACAGGAAAGTATGACCTGTTTCTTACATCCAGTGTGGCTTCTTCACTGTCTCTTATGGTCTACATGCCACGCAGTCCCTCAGGTGTACTATTCAGAGGCAAACCCAATTTGTAGGAATTGTTCTCTGAAATCCAGGAATAAACTCTTGGCTATTTTCAGACAAAGATAGAGGTAGGAGTCTTTAGAAATGAGCTAGGAAGGAGCTTAAAATACTTCACATTCCAGAAACACCCTCCCTTCCCCCTAAGTGATGGCTTTATTCCCACCGGGTTCTCAGCAGTGTTGGTTGACTCAAAGGAGCCAGGCAGCTGGTACTAGCTGTGAGAGTTTAGACAAATGGCTTCACTGTCTCGGAACTCCAATTTGCTTATCTGTAAAATGGGGCTGGCACCACCCCTCCTCTCCAGGTTAAGGATTAGGGTATGCAAAATTAGGCAGCATTAATGCCTATATCCATGGGTCCTAATCTTTTATTTTTCTAATTTGCATGTGTGTGTGTGTGTGTGTGTGTGTGTGTGAGAGAGAGAGAGAGAGAGAGAGAGAGAGAGAACACTATGATGTGCATCTGGTTCTACATAGGTACAAGGGAATTAAACCCCAGGCCGGCAGGCTTTGCAAGTAAGTGCCTTCAATGACTGAGCCTCTCTCAGCTCTCCTTATCATTTATTTATTTATTTCAATATTTTTTATAAGGAGAAAGAGTAGGTATGCCAGGGTCTCCAGCTGCTGCAAAGGCACTCCAGATGCATGTGCCACTTTGTGCATCTGGCTTTACATGGGTGCTGTGAAATCAAACCTGGGCCGTTAAGCTTTTCAGGCAAGCTCCTTAACTGCTGAGCCATCTCTCCAGCCCCCCTTATCTTATGAATGCCCACAAATTCTTTGAAAACTAGTAAAATAAATAAAGTCTCTTTTTCACACACACACACACACACACACACACAAAAGAAAGAAAGGTAGAGAGAGACAAACATGTTCTAATAACCCGTCTGTTTTTTTTCCTCCCCCCTCTCCACTAGGTAGAATCTCACTCTAGTCCAGGCTGACCTGGAACTCACTATGTAACCTCAGAGTGGCCTTGAACCCAAGGCAATCCTCCTATCTCCATACCACCATGCCAGGCTCCAGTCTGTTTTATAAAACACCTATTTGGGGGCTGGAGAGATGGCTCAGTGGTTGAAAGTGCTTCCTTTCAATGCCTGCTAGCCAGAGTTCAATTCCCTAGCATCCACCTAAAGCCAGATGCACAAAGTGCTGCATGTGTTTGGAGTTGCAGCAGCAGGAGGCCCTGGCATGCCCATTCTCTCTGCTGAATAAAAATAATAAAGTAAAATTTAAGAGAGATGAATTTAAGAGAGATTTAAAAGAGATGGCTTAGCGGTTAAGGCACTTGCCTCCAGTGCCTAAGCCCCCCCGGGGGGGGTGTTCAATTCCCCAGGACCCACATAAGCCAGACCCACAAGGTGGTGGCCCTGGTGTGCTCGCTCTCTCTCTCTCTCTCTCTCTCTCTCTCTGCTTGAAAATGAATAAATAAAATATTAAAAAAAAAAGAATAAAACATCTACTTGGATTCTAGGCTTGTAACCTAAGGACAATGTGGAGGCTGGGAAAGCAAGTAGGAAATATGCCTGACAAAAGACCAAGCTCTGAATTTTCATTTTACTAAGGGACTCTGAGTGAGAACACTCTGAGCATGAGCATAATATGGCAGATAGTACTTACCTACTTACCTATTTACCAGGTTGTGATAAAGGACACCTTGTAGATGTGAGGAATTAAGAGTTTGTTTTTTTCTGGGGATTGAACCCAGGGTTCTGAACATGCTAGGCAATATCTATCACAAGCTCTGACAAGCTGCTGCTGCTTTTGTTTTTGGAGGTAGGGTCTTGCTCTAGCCCAGGTTGACCTGGAATTCACTCTGTAATCTCAGGCTGGCCTCCAACTGATGACCATCCTCCTACGTCAGCCTCCTGAGTGCTGGGACTAAAGGCGAGTGCCACCACACCAGCAAAAGAAGCTTCTTAACCTTGCTCAGGCTCCACAGAAGTTCAGGCATCCAGACAGGCAATACTGAGACCCTAACTGTAAGGCAGGATTAGCAGACTAAACAGCCTTCTCTCATGATGCTCACGGCCTTTCTGGACAGCAACTGTTTTCTTGTCATAGTCCCAGAGGGGGCCTCTCTGGAGCAAAACAACCCAACCCGGTACACAAATGCTGGAGTGTCTGGCTGGTCATGGAGCATTTGCTCCACTTCATCCTGATAAGTGGCAGGCAGTGATCTCATGGAGACTCAGTTCCAACAAGCAGCGTAAATGATGGAATTCCATGGATTTCTCAGTGTACCCCAAGCTAATCAAGGAAGCTAATCAGTACAATGCCATGGTCATGACAACCCCTGGCTGGTTTCAAATCCCATCTTAGTTCCCTACTAGCTGTGTGACCTTGCTCAGTTCTGTTTAGGAAGAACAGACCTTCAGTGCCCTGACACAGTGGTCAGACACAGGCAGTTGCCCCATGAGAAAGAACCCTTGGCAGCTGGGTGTGGTGGCACATGCCTTTAATCCCAGCACCTGGGAGGCAGAAGGATCCCCAAGAGTAGGAGAGTTGGAGGTCACCCTGAGACTACATAGTGAATTCCAGGTCAGTCTGGGCTAGCTCAGGTCCCTACCTTGAAAAACAAACCAAACAAAACAAAAAGAATAAGCCAAAAGGGGGAAAAAAAGCCATTTTAGTTTAGAAACAAGTTCAAGGTCTACTCTTCATGCAAAACCTGCAAAAACCTGGTGAAATATTTACCCCATCTTACAGATAAGGACCCAACTCACGAGAGGCAAAGCTAGGTGGCCACAGAAGTGGTAGAGCTGGGATTTCAAGTCTTCTGAAAGACAAATTCAGCACTCTGCAATTCTCAAGAGAATTTCCTTTTTTACCAGAGTACTGAGCCAACATTGTTTAGACATGTCTGAAATGGCATTTCAGGAACCCAGAGTGGAATGACCAGGTTAGCAACATGGTTATAGAAAAATGCATCCGCCCAGATCACTTGTGGCTACCCTGAAATAGTTTTCTTTGGTTCAGGAGGACTCAGATGGCATAAGCTACCCCCACTCTGACATATTTGAGAAATCTTTTATTAGAAGGCAACAGTTTAATATCAGGCAGTCAATAATCACAACTAAATACAAAAATTCAGGTAAACTTGCCTTTCAAAATAAAGCAAACCCTTGCAACAGGAGGTTTTTTTTTCTTCTTGTACAAAAACAATTAACACCACTTTGCAAAAGGCATACAAAAATACAGTATAAAAAAAGAAAAGACTCCCCAGCTTAACACCCAGCAGCAGTTTATAAAACACAAGCTATTCAGGTGAGAAGTCAGCAGCCTGTTCCCCACTTGTCCTCCTAACCCAGTTCCAGAAGACAGGTGGCTCTAAAACACCTTTCTCCAGAAGGTAGAGCAGATATTTCCAAAACTTCCACTAGGGTTCTCTGCGGCCAGGAAGCAGCCTCAGAGAAGGGAGTCTCATGGACAGTGACTGGAAGTATCATCAGTGTTTCACAGCCACAGATAGTCTTAACTGTCGCCACTTGTCCACTTCCAAACCCAAGGTCAGCAGGAACTTGCCTTCCTGTGCTGAATTCTGGAAGGGCTGGTTTTTCATCCAGACTGGGCTGAAGTGTTCCTGAGGTTTGTCCACATGAGAGCTGCTGATTTGGGTGGCTTTCCCAGACTGGAGCCTCCCTAGATTCCACCTGAAGTTGCAGAGTCCAATTGGGGCAAAATCTATCATGGTTGGCTCCTGGAGGGACCTCTATCACCCACCAGGAAACAAGTCACTTTCTGGGGACTGGATTGAGTCCCAGTGGCTCTACCCTGAATCTCAGTAAGGCCCAGATTCTGGGAAAGAGATCTGACTCATGTCAGACTGGCAGAGAACCAGGCTGGTGGCTGTACGACCAGGACCAGGAAGCTGTATGAGAACAACAGGTTTGCACAATTCCAGTAGAACTTCAAACACAATCAAGGACTGAGTTGAGAGGCAGATGGAAAGAGGAAGTGGAACAGTGCTTCCTTGTAAGGTCCCTTCTACCTGCCTTGCGAAAAAGATCCAAGATGGGAAATATCCAGCTCTTGGAAAAGCCAAGTTCATGAGCCAGGACTCGAAACCTGCCCCAGACCCCAGGCCTGGACTCATTCCCTTGTGTCTTGGCAAAATATTTCGGATCTGTGGAAAGGGCGCTGTAGTGCTCACTACATAACGAAGGCAGAATCAAACTAAAAAGTCCCTCGTGAGGACAGAAAGGTCCCCTCTCTGGAAGGCCCAAAGGGCTTTGTGACAAAAAAAAAAGAGGCCAAGCTCTTGAAGTGTTCTCCACTCTGCAACACTGAGAGTGGGGGAGGGGCACAGCCTAACATTATATATATATATATTTATCTTAAACGTTCCAGTCCTCAGCTACTGTAAAGTGTCTGACAGTGAGGTAATGGTCCATGTTGATCAAGCCTAGAAGCTTGTCTTCTCTCAGGACAGCTCATGTGTCTTCTGGAAAAAGGAGCCTCAGGCAGAGCGTCCAGGCCCAGCTGTCCTTGCGTCACCCCCAGAGACAGCAGTGGGAGCAGCATCCTCCCCTAGCCTAAAGCTCCTGCAGTGTGAGATTTCATGCAGCCCCCGACATCGTCCACCACCTGTTGCATAGCATCTGTCAGCCTTTTCTTGGGAGCGAGCTAGGCAGACCCCAAGGCTCCTCAGTCAGCTGCTCCCGGAGGGAGAAGCCAAAGGCGCCAGGAAGGACACAGCCCTCCCTCGAGTCAGGGAAGGAGGTTTCCAGAATGCAAGCCCTTATTGTGTGTGCACTGCTGGCAATGCATTCTGGGATCGACTACTGTTCAACCGGCCCTGGCTGTAACCAAAATGTGCAAATTCCTAAAAGGGAGGTTAAAAAAATGAACTGGTGTCTGTAAGACAGAAGAGTCAGGCTTTTTGGTCGGTTAGTAGCCACTGAGGTACGCAATTCTTTTCTGCAGTTGCTGCTGCCGACACTGGAGCTGCCTCTTCTCCGTAGCCATCTTCCTCTCGGCCCCCACCAGGGCCTGCAAGTACTCCAGGGCCTTGCTCAGGATCACGACTTTGGGAGCCTTGGAGCAGCTGGCCAGGGTGGGCACCTGATCCCGCAGAGCCAGGAACCGAGATCGGAGGTCGTTCCGCCTTTTGCGCTCCAAGAAGTTATGGTTCCTCCTCTTGGTCACGTCCTCAGTATCAGAACTGATAGGTTTGGGGTGACAGGACTGGGGAGCCTCGTTTTCTACAGGCGGTGGACTCACAATCTCTTCATCTTCCTCCTCCTCCTCTTCTTCCTTCTCCTCGGGAGCTTCTCTCTCCAGAGTCTCCTCCTGGGGACCCCGCTCTGGAGCCTCCTCTTGTTGGGAACAACTTTCCGGAGGAAAACGGGCGGCATAGTTATGCTGTTGCTGATGAATGGAGATGTGGAAGTGTTTCATGCAGGGGTCCAGAGGGTCCGCTCGCACTGTGATGGTGACTGGCTTCCGTATGTCCAGGGACTGTCTCTTCTCCACGGTCACTACGTCGATTTCTTCACCTTCTGTCCAAGAAGAAAGACAAGGAGGAGAAACACATCCCGTGAGGAGCATATACACATAGCTTTAGGCCCTCTCTGCTGGGGCTTGGGAAGGTAGGTGGCTCGGCCTTGATTTAGAGATCAACAAATTGAAGTGGGGAGAAAGAAAGCTATTTGTACTGGGGTAACAGCAGAGTGAAGGAAAGGAGGGGGAAATAAGCAAGAAGGAAAATATTCTCCAATTTCCTTTTGCACAGCAAGGCTTAGATAAGAACAAAGGCAGACCCAAGCCAACAGCCCCCAGACTGCACAGGCTCTCTCCTCCCCCACTGAGAGGATGGAGAGAAAGAGCTACTGGCCTGGGACAAAGTTTAGCCATAAAGATCTTCCCTGGTAGGGCTCTCGCATGCCCCATCAGAATTGTAAATGAGGAGTTTGTGCGCAGGACTGCCCTTTGTTGCGCCCAGCACAGCCTGCGCCTGGGAATTGTTACTTTTCACAAGTTATAAATCCTATTATCCCCCCACCTCTCTATTCTACCATCCTTTCAGCTGAAGATGCAGAGAAGGGAGGGCTACCACCATCACTCCACAGCCACCCCCACCCGACAGGGAGGGGAGGGACAGGGAAGGGTTTCCCTTAGGACCATTTTGCTCCTGGGTTCAATAGGTTTCTAAAGTCATCCATCATTTATAGGTCACCCGCCCCACCCCCTCCCCTGGACCAGAAAAGGGTAGCATTTGTAATTGCAAGTCAGAGAAAGCCTCGGGAACGTCACAAAGGTACAACTGGCCATTTCCAAGCTACCTGCACCAGTGACACGGAATGAGCAGTAGGAGAATGACCCAGATGCCAGGGGCCCAGGGTAGATGTACCTCTACCTACCATTCCCTGGCTGTGAGATTAACCCAACCAGGGAGAGGCAATCAGGGAAAGACCCTCCTTGCCGTCCACATCACAGCCCTCACAACAGAAGGCTACTTGAAAGCATTCTGGCCCGATCATAGAAGAGCTCGTTCTCTCAGCCCCTTTGTCAGGAAGGTTTCCATTGTGTGGACAATCGCATTATTTCTCCATTAATAAAACCTGACCATTCAGCCCTCCTGGCCCCAAAGCCTGTGATTGGCTGGTTAAGCTGTGTTTGGAATGCTGCTTTACCCTGCCCCTAACCCCTATTGGCCGAGCTCTACCGTCAATCACACTCCCCACCCCCCCCTCATTGTTTGCAATCTGTTGCATTTTGTTCTAGGCCATGTGGCCAGAGAGTGAACCAGGAGCCCACAAACACATCCAGGTTAAAGGGAAGGTCAGAAAATGCTTCAGGACATTTTCCTGCATCCCAAACCTTTCATTGTTATTGTTAAACATCCAGGAAGGCTCTATCTAAGGAGGAGGTCTTAAAAACACCATTCACCTTTTCAGCAAGTAGTGATACCCAGATAAGGAAAATGTCCTCAGCTGGACAATCAAGTCCAGCCTCCTCATTTGCAAAGATAAAAACTCAGATCAGCCGCACCCCTTTATCTTGTAATGCTCTGGACCACAAATTAAGACTTCCAAATTCCCAAATTCATGTTCTTCCTACTCTACCACTCAATCAGCCTTTGTGGAGATAAGTGTTGTTGGTTTCTTGATCTCAACATATGCTCATTTGAGCCATTAGACAAGTCCTTAGCGTAGTGGGGGGGGGGGGAGAAGCAAGTTAAAAAACGACCTAGCCAAATGTGGTGATGCACACCTTTAATCCCAGCACTTGGGAGGCAGAGGTGGGAGGATCTCCATAAATTTGAGGCCAGCCTGTGAGACTACATAGTGAATTTCAGGTGGAAGACTTTACCTCTAAAAAACCAAACCAAACCAACCAACCAAAGCCCTCGACCTTACCACAGTGGAGTGGGAGGGAAAAAGTAACTTTTAATTTTGTTAGCTTCATTTCTCTCCTTCAACGTATGACAGCTTCAGGTCCCTCTCAAATGCTCCTGTGAAGTTTTCCAGGTCCTAATCTATGCAGCAACAGCCCGTCTGCACTCACCAAGGGCAACCCCAGAACTTCCCATAAGTAGAGGTCTAGGGGGGGTTGGCATAAGAAAGAGTAAGGTGGTCTGGAGGCACAAGATGCTCCAGTCTGCTCTCAGTGAGATGTGAGCTTGCATCAGGGATGGGAGAGGCCTGAAGTTCTTGCCCAAAGATTGCAACAAAGTAAAAGCCACTGGACATTTGCTGAATGCAAAAAGCAGCAGCTGTAACCCACAAATGGATTTACTGTGAGGAAACCAGGACACCTTTCTACCTGAGGCCAAAGCCACAGGCAGGTGTAGCCCTTCTCAGATAAGCTACCGGGAAGACCCTCTAAACCTCAAGAAAGAGGTGCCAGATTGGGATGGAGGGTTGGGAAAAGAAGTTGGCTTAGACCATCTTCGGAAGCCGTCGCTCACTTCTAGGGATTTACTATCTCCGAGCCTCAATTTTCCCATTAACAGGAACAATTACTCTTCCTCTCCTTGTTCTCAGGTCATGGTGACCAGCATGGAGAAGTGTTAAGGAGAGGGAGTTCTCGGCAACTTAAAGCAAGCATTAGACTAGGTTTTTAAAAGGATGAAGGCTTTGGCTCCGCACAAAAGGCTCTCCTTCCTCAGCTTCTTCTCTCCCTAGGGGAGTGTGAGTTTCCCAGGCAAAGTAAAAGAGCTTCAAGCTTGGAGAGTCTCTTAAGGGACCCCTTTCAACCTTCCAAGGACAGAAATCCCCTACAGTCCAATGGGAGTATTGTCCTCTCCCAGCGCCAACCCTCACCATGTCACCCTTGTCCCCTGGGGCTCCAATCACCATCAGAGGGACGCTGGCTCCCTTCCCACTTCTCCAAACTGTTTACCAACACACCCACGTGCCAGACAGACACGGCTGGGGGCTACACCGACAGCTTCAGCCAGAAAATGAGGCGGTGAAGCAAAGGCTTAAGACCCAGTCCCTGTCCTCAGACAGAGGTAGCGCTTGGGCCACCCATGGGGTGCCTCCCTCTTAGATGGCCCGGGGTGGTCCTTACCCGAGTCGCTGGGGCTCTCGGACCCCGAGCAGGCCTGGGTCTTGGGCTCGCCCAGCTGACAGGGGGTGGTGGGTGCCGGGTTGCCAGCTTCCAGGCTGGGAGTGCAGTCCGGGGCGGCGGGTGCTTTGGGAGGGTTCCCTCGCGGCGCGCCAGAGGCGATCTTGTCGCTCACGGCTCTCTCCAGCCGTTCCCGGGCCGAGAAGCCGCTCCACATGCAGTCACGGCGGATGATGGAAGCATAATTCCTGCCCCAAGCTTTCCAGTGGCCCCGAGATTCCGCCTCGTCCCCGATCCCCCCTCCGGCTGACCAGGGCTCAGGGGGCCCAATCCCAATGGTAGGGTCCCCGGCGCCGGGATTGGAGCCCCAGGGCGGCGACGTGGGGGGCGACGGCACCAGCTCGAATTTCTTCCAGATGTCCTCGCTGGGCGCCGTGGAGCGGTAGGAATCCTCCCCGCAGTCATAGTCGTAGAAATAGTGCTGGTACGAGTCGAAGTCCATGTCCGCTCCCTGCGGGAGGGAAGGGGGGCACGTGCCGATCGGGGTGCTGCTGGCCAAGGGAAGAGGCGACTCCCGAGTCCCTCTCCACGGATGCCCGGCGAGCCGTGGGTCCCTCCCCAAGCCCAGCGGCTGGACAGCCCGCTCCCGGCCCTCGGGTCCCAGGCAGCCTGGGCTGGGGTCAGAGCGCCCGCGGAAGCGCGCGGAGCAGGACCAGGCTGCGGGGAGCGAGTTCAAAGCAAACTTTGCCAGCACCGCCCGGAGCGCAGCTCCCCGGGGCTGGGCCGGGGCAGGGCGGAGGCGCACGGGTGCCTGGAAGGCAAGCCTGCCCGCAGCCGGCCCGGGTCCCGATCCCACCACACACCCCTCCGGGGACCCGCGCCCGTGCCCGGGCCACCCGCAGCCTCACCTCGCTCCCGCCGCCCGCCACCTGGAGCGGACCGGCTCCCCGCCGGCTCGGGGCAGCCCGGCAGCCCGCACACACACACATATGCGCGCCGCCGAGCGCGCGCGCCCTCCCCGCGCTCAGGAACGCGCCTCCCCGCGCGCGCGCGCCCCCGATCTCGCTCGCGCACGGCGGCCCGGACGCTCCTGGGATGGGCGCGGGAGCGCGAGCTGCAGGCGCATTGTTTCCAGACAGCCTTATATCTCATCGCCTGGCCCCAGACTTTGGGGACCCGGGGGTGGCTGGGGGTGGGTGGGCCCTAGGAGGCAAGCCCCTCCCTCCTCCCCGCCCCTTTCTCAGCAGGCGACAGGTGGGGCCGGCCCCACCTCCTGGCGGCGCTGGTCGGCTCTATTCTCCGTCCCTTGAAGTCCCCAAATAAATGGCACGCTGGGGAGCGCGGAGCCCCAGACGAGCGGAGGCAGCCCCGCTGTCGCCTAGAGGAGGCGTGACTGTTCCGAGAGCCGCTGGCTGGCCCGTCGCGCCGATCGGACTAAAGCTGTGCTGCGGGCCCACTGGCACGGGGACCCGGGCAGCTCCCCGCCCCACCCCGCAAGCCTGCTTCCCAGGCGGGCGCGCCCCGCTGGGTTCAGGTGCGCCCGACCCACCGCAGAGGTGGGGCCTCCATCGCGCCACCTGGCGGCCCTGGGCCCTGAACCCCGCTCATCCTGCCGGCCTGAGCGCAGCGATCCTTGGCCCATTTCTTTAGTTCAGTAGCCCCAACTTGGTACGGCAAAGTGGAGACCGTTTCATGTATGAAATGAGTGGATGGTAATAGCCCCTAGAGTCATATGGGAGCGGATTGGGACACGCCTGGATGCGTACAGCACTGGCTTCGTTCCTAGCCCCCCCACTTCAGGATTGATAGGTCCCCCCAAGTCCTTCACACTCCCATCCTCCACTATTCGTTCCTCCCCCCCCCAAAAAAAAAACACTCCTAGAGGAAAGAGAATGGGCCTAGGAATGTTGAACCCTCATTCAAGCTCCTGCTTTGCATTTGCTAGCTGTGGGGACAAGGTGTTGGAAGTTTTGTCTTGAATCTCTGGCCAAGATGATGGATATCTAATTCCTTTGTGTTAGCTAAGACATGGGTTACCCGCAGGGAAAGAGGAAAAACTAACTCTATGACCAGGGCCAAGGAAGGTAGATTAGGATGGCTGCCAATGCATCTAGACTCTTCCACCTGGCATCGAAGTCTGGTGTCTGGTTGCCTGCTGGCTCTCTTTTTCCCTCACATCCTTGTGGTGTAAGAACCCCAAACTACACACTATTGGCATCCCAACAGGCTGAAGCCAGAAGCGCAAGCATTTCCATGTGGTTGGAGCAGGAAACTGGACTTGCCAGTTGACCAGTGAGTTTGGGAGAGAAGGTAGGGAGGAAGACATCATCAATTTTGGATTCCTTAGGTCAGAGGTGCCATGTGAGACATCCTCGAAGGCGGGAACTAACTCTTTAAAAAATTATTTATTTTAATATTTATTTTTATTTACTTATTTGTAAGCAGAGAGAGAGAAGAGAAACAGAGAGCATGGACATGCCAGGGCCTCCAGCTGCTGTAAATGAACTCCAGACACATGAGCCTCTGCGTGCATCTGGCTTTACATGGGTACTTAACTGCTGGGGCCATGTCTCCAGCCCCAGGAACTAACTCAATATAATCTCTGCACCTAGAGCATCTGCCAGCAGATATTTGTGAACTGACTTTTTTTTTTTTTTTTTGATTTTTGAGGTAGGGTCTCGCTGTAGTCCAGGCTGACCTGGAATTCACCATGTAGTCTCAGACTGGCTTCAAACTCACAGTAATCCTCCTACCTCTGTCTCCTGAGTGCTGGGATTAAAGGGGTACACCACCAAGCCCAGTATGAACTGATCTTAAAAGAAAAGAAAAGAAAATATATATATATAACTTTTCTTCTTTTGGTTTTTCAAGGTAGGGTCCCGCTGTAGCCCAGGCTGACCTGGAATTCACTATGTAGTCTCAGGGTGGCCTTGAACTCACTGCAATCCTCCTACCTCTGCCTCCTGAGCTCTGGGATTAAAGGCGTGTGCCACCATGCCCGGCTTATTTATTCATTTTCATACAGAGAGAGAGAGAGAGAGAGAGAACACCAGGGCCACCACCTTGTGGGTCTGGCTTATGTGGGTACTGGGGAATTGAACTGGGGTTCTTAGGCACTGGAGGCAAGTGTGTTAACCGCTAAGCCATCTCTCCAGCCCTATATTTAACTTTTATCAATAGCATCCATAATTATAGACAATAAACCATTATTTTTATTTATTTATTTATTTGCAAGGAGAGAGAGAGAGAAAGAGAGAGAATGGGCACACCAGGGCCTCCTGCTGCTGCAAATGAACTCCAGATGTACGCACTACCTTTGCACATCTGGCTTTATGTGGGTACTGGGGAATTGAACCCAGGGCCATCAGCTTTTGCAAGCAAGCACCTTTAACTGCTGAGCCATCTCTCCAGCCCTTGAACTGACTTCAGAGCGATCTAGCTAAGTAGCTTTTATTGAGACAGTTTGCATTCCCTGCTCTGTGCTGAACACTGAACAGGAGCCCAGGAACCGCTCCAAGTTTGGTTGTAGCCCTGAGGCAGAGGGATTGGACTGCTTTTTGGTGTCTTGTTCACTGGTTCACAGATGTCCATGTATGTGTGTGAGGGGGGTTGCAATACTAGTCAAGGGTGTTGGTTACAAATGACAGATACAGAAGACAGCCTTAGATAAATGAAAGCAGAAAATGACTTTTTGGAGAGAATTTGGGATACACCATTTATGGGAGGCTGGGAACCTGTTTGTAGAATAGGCTTTCGCTTTGTTATTTGTTTGTTTGTGCTTTGTGTTTTTCTTTTTGTTTTT
>PVHP010042938.1:0-14759 GCA_004024765.1 Zapus hudsonius
AAAAAAAAAAAAAGACAAAAGCAAAACAAGTCTCTGGCCTGCTTCAATCCTTAAGTGCTAAAAATGGAAAATGTTTCTATTGCTTAGGAAACACAAGTGCAATAAAGCAAAGACCAGTAACCACTTTCCCTTGGTAACTGAGCAGGGCAGTCGGCCAGAGAAAGAATCCCAGGCTAGCACTGGAGTATAAAGACCTTTGTACTTCTCCGTATTAGCAGAAGAGCCATTTACTCTGCATCCCATTGACTTGAAACTCTGCTCTGCTTAAATTCCTGCTCCAACTTGGAAAGCTTGGCATTATGTGGCTGAAATGCTGCCAGCACACACTTTCTTATTCTCATTCATTCTGTGCACTGAGAGGAAACTTGACACCAGTTGAGAGAATCTAGAAACTGGAGAAAAAGCAGGCAGGCTGACTTCCCTGCACCCCACAGGAGCTGCTACCTGCAGAGGCCCAGGTTACTCTCTGGGCTTCCTCTGCTGCCACCAATTGCCACTCTCCCAAAGCAAAAAGGTGGCCAGAGTACAGTGGGGAGATGCCATGCACACTTGTCCTCACGAACTGATACTGACAAAGTTCCGGGTAGTTCATGATGCTCAGAACAAAACTAAACCCCAAAGTCATCATACCCTTCTGTTTCTGTCAAAGGCTATCATCGTTACATTTTGACTCAATGACATTTGGGAAAAGTCAGTGTGTTAGTGACTTTCTCATTGTTGTGACCAAATAGCAGACAAGAAGCAACTGGAGGAAGGGTTCAAGGTTACAGCCCATCGTGGGGGGGGGGGGACATGGCACAGGAGTCCAGTGCAGCTGGTCACATTCATCTGAGTGAGGAAGCAGAGAGTGATGACCCCTGCTGCCAGCTCCCTTTTGATACGGTCCAATACCCCAGCCCATGGCATGGTACTGCCCACAGGTAGGTGTGTCTACCTACCTCGATGAACCAAATCAAGACAATACCTCAAAGGTATGTGCAATAGCTCACCCAACCTAAAAAAAATCCCTCACAAGTGATTCTAAGCCCAGTCCAGCTGATGGTCATAAACTGTCACAGTCAGCACATGAACGTGGTGTGGGGTCTGGATGCCTGGCACACTTTGGTAGCTTCACTAGGCAGTTCTCATCCAACCTTGCTTCTCCTCTCCCAGGCTCTTTGCACATGCCTTTGTGCTCTGGCAGGAATGCTTCATGCTCCCTCCCTTCAGCACCTGTCCTTTGGTTTAAGTTCCATAGGTGAAGCACCACAGGAGGGTGGACAAGGGCTGCTTGCCCGTCACCGCATCCCAAAGTCAAGATAACGCCTGGCATGCAAAGACATTTAAAACACGTCTGTGGCACCGATATGAACTATTTCTACCTTCCATCCATCTACTTTGCTTTTCTAAAACCTTTTAAATAAGATGACATTTCTTTTTCAAATTTCATGATTTTATTGGACAGATAGCTCTACCCAGTGGTAGTGTACTTGACCAGCATGCATGAGGCCATGACTTCCATCCCCAGCACTGAAAAAAAAAAATCATTTGTATTGGATAAAGTAACAGATAAGATGATGCCTCTCCCAACCTCATCATTCCCAAAATGTACCATTTGGCTCTTCTACATGCTAGTTTGGGATCTCCCTCCCATCACCCCCCCCTTTCATTATTCATTTTCCCCAAGTCCTCATGCATGCTGGGTAAGTGCTCTCCCACTGAGCAGCACCCCAGACCCTTCCCTATCAGTACACTACTTCAGTTGCCCTTACGTTCTTTCATACAATTAGCGATGTGTATTATGAGCTTAGCATGTGCCAGGCCCTGTGTGAGCATGCCATGGTGTCTTGCATATTGTAGGTGTTTACTTCTTCTTTTTCTTTGCAAGGTGTTCAAGTCCCAATCAGTCAGCATCTTGTCCACGGACAGCCCACAGAAGAGCTTGGTGGACGCCCCTTCTTTGATCCTTCTGAAGAGCAGAGGAGTCAGGTGTGTTCTCAGCAGAAGCAGCTGTAGCTGCTATGACTGGACAATCAAATCCTATCAGCTCCAGATGATTCTGAGAGAGACGGAGTCTGCTTATCAGATGAACTACCATGCCTCACCACGTACTGGGATGCAGGCTTCATTCAGGGCTTCATCTCAGGTCTTGGTGGATAATTCTCCCCAGGCTATTATCATCCTGCTCACCGAGACACTTATTACCAAGCACTGACTCCATTCAACCTTGAAAACTATCGCTTGGACAATACCGCCACTTATAAATCAATTACCTTGTAAATCAAAGGAACAAATAATTACCCAAAGGATGAGATTTAGTTAGGAAAGAACTACCCAGTCCAAATTCCTTCTATGGCTCTGTGCTGGAGGCAGCCTGTACATATGTTAAGTAGAGGAGCTAAAGATGTCAAACATCACCATTAACAGAATGAAGGATGCCCGGATGGGCTACCACCCTACTGCTGATGAGCCCTTCCCCTCTTCCAAGGCTCATAGAGACTATCCACATTAAGTTATCTAAACAGGTTGACTCTTGTTTCCAGATCACAGATCAGAAAACAGAGCTGCAAAGAAGACAGATAATTTGCCTGGGACCATTCAGCCAAATGGAAACCCAGACCTTGATTCTGTTGTTTTGCTTCCTCACACCATCTGCACCAGGTGACTGAAGTGTCCTCAAGAAGCCGAGGACCAGATGTATTTGGGGGATCATAGAAAGTCTGTGCTTATCACTGAACTCATGAATTTGGGTTAACAAAAAAACACATAGAGAAATTTGTAGTCAACTCAAGACATAGTTTCTCCCATCCAAAAATAAAAGTGTGTGTGTGTGAATACTTCCTGTGGCTTGCTAAAGGAGAGGCTTCCAAATGGGCTTTCAGCCAAATCTTTAGGTAGAAGGAAGGTCGAAGTGGGACGGAGAGGAAGGAGATGTCCTAGTTCACACCTGGAGAGCCAGGCCTAGGACACTGTCATTTCTGACATGCTTCTGAAGGAAGGGGACTCTGGGCACCCTGGCTTCCACGATGTCACCCATTGTCCCTCATTGGTGATCTCCCAGGATCCCTCTGTCTCTCCACAGACTGGCATTCCACTGTAGCCCTGAGGAATTTGATGCATTTTTATTCCATGACAGTTGGCAGAACCCCTCTTCCACTGGACTCACTCTGCTCTGTCAAGTGGTCTCCCTCCCAGCCACCTCAGTCCCCTTCCCCATCCTTCATAGGTCAGTCCCTAAAGAAGGGGCCTACTTTTCGCTACTAACCACAAGGCTCTGTTCTGCTTGGAAACACAGCAGCTGACAACTCGCTGGCCACTTCCAATCACAAACTCTGGGAAACTAGGTTTTCACCACAGGGTTGTGTTTGGTTTGGTTCTGGTTAAAACCCACTTTTAGCTCTTCAGCTGTGACACGGGACAGTGTGTTACTCTCCAAATACCATCATGTTCCATGGGATGTGGGGGGAGTGCTGTAGTAATTGAAAAACAGAGGGATAATTAAAGGAATGAGCCCATGGGGAGAGGGTGAGGCACAGGTTGTTGGCACAGGTGCCAATGTGTGTGTGTGTGTGTGTGTGTGTGTGAGAGAGAGAGAGAGAGAGAGAGAGAGAGAGAGAGAGAGAGAGAGAGAGAGAACGAGAACATGCATGTACAAGCAGGCTTCTCCCTGTAAGTGAGAACAGGGCTATAATGTGTGCCGTGGGGCTACATTGCATAGACTCTGGGGGAACGATGCTTCCCTCTCTGTGTTACCCTCTCTGTGAGGAAGGTTCATGTCTTTGAGTCACACTGAAATTATTGCACCAATACCTCAGCATGAGGAACTCAGTACTTGTCCCCAAAGAAACAGTGAATCTTAAATTTGGTTGAGCTGTTGAATCAGAGCAGAAGACATTCAGATGTGATCAAGTTGCTCCCCCACTACAAACTGGGAGCCACTGACCTTTAACTTCCCCACCCAAGGAACCGCACAGAATGGCTGTCAGCATAATGGTTCATCTTAAATGGCATTATTCACCCAGAAAGCCACCTCCCTTGGACACTATGAAGAAGAAGGGGAATGCCAACAGCATCGATCTCCTGAGTAAAGGCATCTATGACAGGACAGCAATGGCTTCCTATTTGGTCTTTAATTAAATACATTTCATGACACCACACTCAAATCTAAGAAAATAGCATCTAAGAACACTTCCTCTTATATACATATCTCACTGCCTTGGGACAGTCTCTTTTATTGTTATTTGTTACTTATACTGCTAATGTTTCTATGGTTTTACAAACAGTAGGTACTCAAAAAGTACTTTTGATCACGATTAGCATGAATCAGCTCTGGGTGAATGGGGGGAGGTCGAAGCTCATTTGTATCCCTAGTGTTATCTGGAAGCTTCTGTGGTGTTAGTGCTCATGCTATTGGACCCCAGAACACACTTAGGTTGAAAAAGCTTTTGTAAAATGCACAGTAGGGAAGTGAACCTGCCGAGGAGTCCAAACAAGGCAGCCTCAACCTTTCACAGGTGAGCATCACTGAGCAGAGTGTAGATGCTATGGAGCAGGCATTCGGACACTGGACAGAAAGATACCCGCCTCCAGGGATGGAGGGCAGCATGGGGATACAGACGCCTGAGCTCCTACTAGAGCAGGAAAGCATTCTCACACCCTTTTCTACATCTGTTTCCTTCCTGTCTCCACGCTCGTCACTTGAGGACTGTCTACAGTGCACTGGCAGAAGGCCTCAGCATGGCGCCCTAAGGAGCAGCCACACCCCTGTAAGGTGCCAGGCCCGCCTTCTGGGCCAAAGGTGGTAACTTTGAGAAAGTCTTACCCTCACCCCAGGGGTGCCTGTCTGGGGATGGAGATGCTTCCTGATCTATGCTGGGTTCTTTCTTGGCTGACAAATGAAAGGGCCAACCTGTGAGGGAAGCATAGACTTGCTGTCGCATTAGGCCATTCCTGGTCCACGATGCTCTCAGTCCTCCCAGACTTGTTCCCCTGGCTCTGCCTGTGCTTTCTGCACCTCGGTCCCTGGGTCGACTTGTGGGTCCCATGTACAAGTAATCTCAACCCTCCGTGTCTTCAGCAGCACATGGCAAAGATGGGAAGTGGAATGGGGCAAGAGCTGACACGAGCAGAAGAGCTTTTGTTGAGGAGTCTTGACAGACTTCATTTTGCTTGAATGAGATCCACTGAACACTAGGGCAATAAAATGTATATTCCTCTCACTCATCAAGAGCGTTTATCTTAATCGACAACATAGGAGCCAGGCATGGTAGCACATGTGTAATCCCAGCACTTGAAAAACTGAGGCAGGAGAATCATAAATTCAAGGCCAGCCTGGGCTACATAAGAACCCCCCCTCAAAAAAAAAAAAAAAACAGCACGATGCTACTTCTCTGAGTTATCTAGAATATTCTAGAATAGTCAAACTCCTATCAACAGAAAGTTGAATGGAGGGCCCCAGGGACTGGAGTCAGAGGGTGGGGAGAGTCTACTGAGTATGGAATTCATTTGGGAAGGAGAATGCAGAAGACGGTGGTGGAGATGATGTACAATGATGAGAATATACTTCACACCACTAAACTGTGTGTACTTAGGAGCAGGTAAAGGGGTTGGAAAGCTGGGTAAAGTGCCTGCCTCGCAAGCATGAGGACCTGACTAGAACCCATGGAAAAATGCCAGGGGTGGTGGTGGCCATTTGTACTTTCAGTACTGGTGAGGTGGAGACAGGAGGCTCCCTGGGCTCACTGGCCAGCCTGTCTAGCCTAACTGGGAAGATCCAGGTCAATGAGACACTGACTCAAAAAAAAAAAGTGGATTTTGGTGTCTCTGAGGGAAGATATCTGAGGTTGTCCTCTGGCCTCCATATACACATGCACACACACACACACACAGTTAAGATGGTAAATTTTAGACTATGTGTATTTTTATCATAATAAAAATATCCCATAGCACCAAAGAGTTCATTGCTTCCAACCTGCCCCAGGACTGTCCCACCCCCTGCTCTTCCATTTAGAGAAAGTGATCATAAGGACTATCCATTGAGGATCAAAGTCAGAGAAGAAGGCCAAGAACCTGTAGGTTCTGTCCTCCAGTGAATATGGTGTGTCTCTTGCACATGCCACGTCACCCCTGACTGGTCAGCTAGCATTCTTTTCATAACGTAGACTCCAGAACTGGTATGGGTCAGATCACTTCTTAAGCTTAGGGTTTACATGAAGGCACTCAGATATAGCAATTCATTTGCCCAGTGTTGCCCTGGCTACCTCATTTGAAGCTTGCCCCAGGCCTGGCCCTGTCCCCAGGGCTTCCATACACACAAATCACCTCTGAGATTCATGTGGCCTTGAGTCATAGAGATAAGCTCCTCCCTGTACACTGACCCCAGCACCACCACCACACCAGCAGGCCCAGATGGGAATCTTACATCCCAGGGCTGGACATTTGATTGCCTTCATTATCTTAGCTTGCTTTGGCTATAAATTTTATTAGTAGCCATAAAATTATCCATCCACAGCATTTGACTCAGTGACCTCTTGCAAAAGAGAATTCCACAATGAGTGCCACACAGGCCTGCAAGGGCTGCCTTTTCGTCCCCATTAATTTATAGCTCACCTTCGTCCATGTCCTCCCTGTGTGATGAGACTCAGCAAACAGAGGAGGCTGTCCCACGTCTTGATACCCGTTATCCGGGCTTAAATCTGGCCCCTCCGCACCTGGGAACTGTTTGCTTTTATTCTTTGTATTGCTAGAAGGTAAAGGGCAGGGCCACCTGCCTGCTGCAGGAAGGACCCAGAGCACACACGACAAAGCACAGTCCTGCTGCATAGCTTAGACTCTTCCTTTCCATTGTATACTT
Organism: Zapus hudsonius; assembly: GCA_004024765.1. Lineage (NCBI taxonomy): Eukaryota > Metazoa > Chordata > Mammalia > Rodentia > Dipodidae > Zapus > Zapus hudsonius. The sequence goes on from PVHP010042938.1 coordinate 6,833, forward strand.
CCAACATGCACAGCTGAAGACAAAGCTCCAATGTGCGAAGGATAGTCTTCCCATCAAATTGGAGGCATTTTGGTCCATCTTGTCAACATGCCAAATCACAATACTCTGACTGCATAACCCTCAGTGGTGTGCCACAAGATGGTTTCAGTGATATATCCATGTCATAAACTAAGACAAGTTGTCCAGTTGACATGACGAGAAAGCTTTGAGAAAGGAGCACTGGTATCCTCAGAGATCATCATCATAATCATAATCCTGCCCACCGCTGAGTGCTGACCCTGGTTATAGGTAGTGCCATGTTTAATCCTGATAACCAGGTCATGAAGCCAGCATGGCTGTTATCAGGTAAGAGCACCAACTCTGACACATGAAAAAGCCCTGAGCAGGGAATGCCGCTGGCCTTGGTCACATTCTATCCTTGGATGATATTGTGGAGATCATGTTCAAAAAAAACACCATGCCCCCCATGACTACCACCACAGGGGAAGGCTAGTAGACAAGTTTTAACAAAGAAAAAAAAAGATAGCTATCTCCAGATGTAGTTAATGCTTCTCTCTTCCTCCCTCCCTCCCTCCCCCCCTCTCTCTCATCATTCTATGATCAAATGAAAACAAAACCTAAAGGTCTGAAGCTTGAGATAATTGATTTAACGTTCAAATTGCAATTGAGCAAACTTAGACTGAACAGTCAAGATGAAATCTCAACCCGAGTCACCAGCTCTGATGTCACAGTCTGGCCACAAGACCTTGGACTATGCATGCCTTTCTTCATGTTTCACATCACACTGGGCAGCTCTTCCATCGGCAGATTACCATTGCTCCCCAACCCCAATTGTATAGCTGAGAGCCAGTGCCCCCCGAGATAGCAGGACTGTCTTTGTACATTGAATGGCCAGGACACTCCCTCCACACATTCCCAAACCTGTCCCCATGAAATCAGAGCATCTCTTCTGATATTTTGTTGATGGTGGCTTTTGGTATTGGGGATAGAAACTAAGGCCTCGTGTGAGTAAGCATGTGCTCTACCACTGAGCTACAACCAGCCCTGTTTCATTTTGTAACTGCCTGTCTCCAGTCTCTCTTCCCAGTAAGAGGAACTCTGCGAGGGCTGCACTCATATTTAGTCTCAGTACTACCAGCTGAGGACTATGTCTGCACATGGAATATGTCAAATACTACATACATTAATGAATATATTGCTTAGCAAATACATGCAAATAAAAATGAACTTAATGCCAGGTGTGGTGACGCCTCTAATCCCAGCACTAGGGAGGCAGATGTAGGAGGATCACCATGAGCTCAAGACCACCCTGAGACTACATAGTGAATCCAGGTCAGCCTGGGCTAGAGTGAGACCCTACCTCGAAAAACCAAAAGGAACTTAATCTGGCTGGTTTGGAGTCGCTAGGTTTTTTGTTTTGTTTTTAATGATAAAAGGTTACTTTCACCTGTTTGTGAAAATAAGGAATAAAGCAGTTAGGGAAATGGCTCAGTAGGTAAAGCACTAACCAATCAAGCAAAGATCTGAGTTTGAATCCCAAGCACCCATTAAAATATCAGACCCTGTAATCCCAGCACTGGAAAGACAGGGATAGGTGAATCCCCAGAGCTTGCTGGCTAGCTTATGTGGCCCAACTGGTGAGGCCTGGGCTCAGTGAGAGAAGTTAAACTAAGAGCAATCCACCCAACATTGACCTCTAGTTTCCATCTGCGTGGGTGTGAGCCACACACACATGTAGACTCAAACCCATGCACACATATATGTGGTCATAAGCAAACACATACACACACGCATGCACAGCACCAACACATAGATATGAAAAGGGGTAAGAACAGGACACATGAAGCTTTTTTTCAGTAATAATAAAGAATTTCAGCATGTGCTTAATTCAATATTGTGCTAAGCCAAGTGACTGGTCTGGGGAAAAGGAAGGACAAACAAGGGACAGAGAGACAAAGGGACACAAGGAAAGAAGAGAAAAGGCAAGTAAGTCAAAGATAAATGAAAAAATATACATGAGGAAAAAAATGGAAGAAGAGCAACTGCTCCTCTCCATCAGCTTGATGTCAGCAGGCAATAGCCGCAGCTGGAGAGCAGGAAGTCTCTGGAAAACAGGACAAAGAATCATGGGAAGACGGAACCCAAGAGAGAAGAAAGCAGCCCAGAGGCTGAAGTCTTACCACCCTGCCCCAGTTTTTCCTTATACTAGACACACATTTCAGCTACACTCAGAGCCCTGAGCTGCTTGAAGATTCACAAGCAGAGCAATCTAAAGACCCATTTCACAAAATCCAGCCATCTCCCTTCCATTTTCCATTTTCCAAAACTGTCCTAACCTCAGAAGAAAAGGGCTTGGCGCAGATGAAGATCAGCACACTCACTTTAGGTAACTTTTGCAGACCAGAGTTGCATATTAGTTATGCTGCCACGGCAAATCACAATAAGATTAAGACACTGCACATTAGATTAGCTGGAAACTGCCATAACGTTTCATTCGAATACAGATCATGGCCTTTTCCATTTAAGTTTAATCGGCTGTGTTTTCTTGTCTGTAGAGGTCATCGTGATGCATCTCTAAGAAGCCATCCCTTCTCAGGGACTGTCACTCTTCATCTAAATCTGGGTAAATGCTTGGAAAACTTATCAAGAAACCAGCAGGGCACTCTGGCCTGGAATATAAAAGGTGCATTTCCTGTAGGTATCTCACTTCCCTGTGTGTTGTCTTCAATCTCACCCCAGCTTTGAGTGGTTCACCAAAGCCTGGAGAATGGCCAGTGAGCTGAATGAAGAATCGACTTTGCATTCTTGGCAAAAGTGAGGAAACAATGCTAGGCACCCAACAATGGTGCGTATTCATGCACGCACATTCCTCAGGGTGCTGGGGACATGAAAAGGGGAGCCTATAAAAGGCACAGGGGTGAGTGAGGTCTGCAGGTGCTGGAACCCCGGCACCAGGAACCCTGAGAACATAGGTTACAGGGCTTAGCTCAGCCAGGGAAAGTGCTTTTCCTTGCCCGAGGTCCTCCAAGGAAACTGACAGCCTGGGAGCTGGCTCTAGATGGCATGATTTACCCTGCACTGGCCCGGCCAACTCATAGCACAACCAGAAAGGAAAGATGCCCAAACTTGAGACAGGCCGTAGAAAACAGAACTAACATTGTCATTTCAGTGCCTGTCAAAGATGGGCCCTCAGTAAATGCTATATTGTCTAAGAAGAACTGTGGGACTGGCTTTGGGTAGATCCTTTCTCCTCTCAGCCTCAGTTTCCCCAGTGAGGAGAACTGGTATGTCTGGGATGGCTTGAGAGAATGTAGCTGTACATGCCCTGTGGTTATGAAAGTCACAATGAAATTTAAAGCAGAACCATTTAGAAATACTATCATGTATTGAAAATTATGTCCCTACTTTATACAGATCAGTGGCCTTCAGACATGTCTATGACATTCACAGAAACCTTTCCCACCAGTGTCTGATGTCAGTGTCACTGATGGTGAAATGGTTTGATTCAGTCAGCTGATTGTCCCAGCCTTATGTAATTCAGTTTTGACTTGATCTCATATTTTCTGTTTACTGGCTGCAGAAATCACAAACCCTACACAATCCAGAAAAAAAAAAGCAGAGCTGGAAAAGTCCTTAGATGTATTCTAGGTCAACTTTCATGTGTCTGTTGATGCATATCAAAAAATATGTCATAAGAAAGCACTATTCTAAAATGATTAAAAAGCTCAGAAATACAGAGAAGGAGAAAAACAGCATCTGCAGGTAAGCATGCCAGCCCAGAGGCTCAGTTCTACACAAATAGCCAGCTGTGGGACCTTAATTAAGTCAATTAACCTTTCAGCATCTTAACTCCCCAAATCAGAGACGTGTCAAAAGCAGTATTGGCTAGAGGCACTCTCGGCATCTTTCTCTCAAATAAAAAAGGCTTAAGACTCAAACCCAATGCTGGAAACCTCTCGCCAGCAACCTGCACACAAGGGGACAGGCATTGGAGGGCCAACTAATTTCCTAAAGATGTCTGAAACTGTTCCGCTGCTTCCCCTCGGAGTCTGGGATCACTTGCTCTACAAAGCTAGGGATTTAAACTTTCACACCATCCGGGTTGTTGGCTGGGAAGCTCTAGGTAAGTGATCCTAATCAGAACTGATCCTAGTCTTGTCGTTAGACCCACGACATTTCACATCTGATGGTTTTCTAAACTAGTCTACCCTTATTAACAAGATCTACTTGTTTACATGTTTTTATTTTCAATTCACATTTAAGAAAAACAACACTAGGGCTGGAGAGATGGCTCAGCGGTTAAGGTACTTACCTCCAGTGCCTAAGGCCCCAGGTTCAATTCCCCAGTACCCACAAGGTGGTGGCCCTGGTGCTCTCTCTCTGTCTGTCTCTCTCTCTCTTCTTGAAAATGAATAAATAAAAAAATATTTAAAAAAAAAGAAAAACAACACTGAGGATGCTTTAGAAATTTGATCCTGTTTAGGTTATTATTTCCTTAACTCTATATTCTCAAATTTTAAAGTATGATAATATTTTTTAAATGGTATATCTAACTTTTTTTAAATCATGGCCCTCATGAGTTGTAAAACAAAATTCCAAAGTTCATTTTTTTGCCTTTGTCAAATTTCTTAAAATCTTCCAATACCTCAGTTTCCCTGTGCTTTTACGCAAAACTAGCAAAGAAGCAGAGGTTTTGCGTGCAGTGACACCAGAAAACTGTGTAATCTCATTGTATCATCACTAAACATTCTGCTTTTCTTTCCTTTTTTTTTTTCTATGTTGGCTGTAACATTCCATCCAGTGTCCTGATTTCTTCACTTGGTTCTACTCAAATTTCTTCTCTGTTCATTTAAGAAGTTACTTTTTCTGTCCTATTGTGTATGCTATGGCTTTTCCCAAAGCTCAATGATACGTTCCACTTGTTGGAACTTTGTAATATGGGTCAAGCCTAGCAAAGTCAATACCGACCAACTTATTGTGAGCATATCTAACTAGATTCCCTTAGCTAACAAACTCGAGCCAGCAAGATTGGCATTCCCCAACACCTCAGGGATGCCAGCTAGTGTACTTTATTCCCAAACACAGTTGGGCCTTCGAGTTCATCTCTGCTATATCTGCCCTTTTGTTACAAACCTTGAGTCCCTGGGGTCTGCAGTTTAAAACAGAGCTGATCTTTTGGGAATCTTGTCTTTCATACACACCTGAAAAGCTATTCATCTTCGCCTGAGTTGAAAGATGCCAAGCTGCATTTAAAACTCAGTCATGTTGCATTTCCCCAAAACTGAATTATTCTCTTAACCATCTTCTCAGAGAAAGCAATGGCATCTCAACTAAGTTTGTCATCGTTCCTCTGCTCCACAAACCACAGCTCGATCCTGAGCATAAAGCAACTTCAGAGTCTGTGGTGTTCACACCTATGTGGGGCAATCATACAAACAGGCCCTGGTTGTCACATCCAGGGTTTAGAATCAACCAGGCCATCTCAGAAAGGAACCTGGGCCCAAAGCTGCAAGTTTCAATACGGAGAGAGGACAGCCACACGTGGAGGAATCTTTGGCCAGCACCATTTTGGAAGGTCACTTCTTCCACAAGGGCAAGAAGTAAGCCTTGCCTTTCGGAGCCTCCTTTCCACCCTGAACAGTCCTCTCTTGGCAGAAGTATTAGAACTGCATGATCTGAATTTCTACAGTGATGGCCACCAGCAGAATCAGCATGAGGGCAAGTGTGAAACCACACATGCACGGTTTGTCAAGATTTAGTAATTTGTGCTCTAGACCCTGAAAGAAAGCCAAAGTAAAGCAAGATGCATGCACACACAGATACACATACACACATAGACACACTGGTGCATGCACGCATGTACACACACACATATGTCTTCTAGCACAAAGCAAGCTCAAACCGGATCTTTCAGAAAGAATGAAAACTATTCATCTGAGAGAAAGAAATATCATAAACTATACTTAGGGGCTGGAGTGATGGCTCAGCCTTCAAGGCTCTTGCCTGCAAAGCCTAACAGGCCAGATTCAGTTCCCTAGTACCCACATAAAGCTAGATGCACAAAGTGGTGCACGTATCTGGAGTTCATTTGCAGTGGCTAGAGGCCCTGGAGCACCCATTCTCTCTCTCTCTCTCTCCCTCCAAAAGGAGGAGATGGGCCAGGTACAAGGTGAGGGGGTTGTTTTTGTGTTTGTTTGCATATTGGTTTTAGTGTATTGTAAATATGTATGTTTATATGTGTGTGGGTGCATGTGGGGTGCATATGTATATGTGTGTGTATGTGTGGAGGCCAAAGGTCAATGTCAGGTGTCTTCTTCAGTGGCTGTCCACTTTATTATTTGAGGCAGGGTCTCGCACTGAAACCAGACAAGCTAGCCAGGAAATTCTAGAAAGCCTGCTGCCTCTGCCTCTCTGGCACTAGGATTATAGGTGCACACCATCACACCCAGCTCTTACCGCAGAGGGGTTGGGGATCTGAACTCAGATCACAACAAGCACAACAAGCACCTTACCCACTGAGCCACCTTCCCAGCACCATTGATACAGAAGACCTTCCGGTGCCTAGAATCTAAGCTACTGCAGCCCTCTCGAGTCACTGGATGGGCCTCCCATTAGTGCCTCAGAGGGACCTTATCCTAGAACAAACCTACTGGGACCCACTCCGGCCCAGTTTCTCAGTGGATTCCTATCCATGATCTTCAGTGTTGCATGTCTAGGAGAATCCTATGTCTTCCACTTAACATATTTCTTCCTACTGCCCATTGAGAACAATGATACATGACCCTGGAATGTGGGATCAAGAAGTATGCTTGCTCCAGATAACAGACTGTCAATTTTGAACTAGTCATTGGGAAGGAAAAGGCGGTATTTACGAACTACACTTCACTTTCAAATTTTAGAGCAACTTCCTTCTAATCCAGGTCACCCCAGGACCTTTTGCCACATCCGAGGGTCAAACATGAAAAGGCAGCAGTGGGAACGAGAGGCATGGGCTCTCTATCCAGAGAGCCTGCCAAACCCCTCAGACAGGAGAGACTCAGACGAAGGCACCCTGTTTAAAGGAACTTTGTTCTGTGTGTGCTTTGTTTAAATCCCAGAGTGGGAGATGACCCACAATAAGCCGCTTGAACCTTTTTTCTCGGTAATTCTCCAGTTGAAATACAGTATGTGGGAGTTCTTTCAGCAGCAGTTATGAGGCCTTTTCAGAGACCAAATTTACCAAGGGGGGAGCAGAGCTGCCCAGCCTCACCCTTCTGAGTCTCTCGGGGCCTCCTGGGAGCCCAAGGGCAGGAGCCCCCACCCTGGGAGATCTGCCCTGTCCCTGGCCCACCGCTTCGGTTTGCACTGCTGCTTATCTGTGGCAAGCTGGAGTCATAAGAACCAACTCAGCTAAACTAAATTGGTCCTTTGTTTGCCATTACCATAAAATTTTTATGTAGGAACTAATAAAAACATGTTTTACGTGCACAGTTACATGGGTTTACACAGGCAATAATATCCAGCAAGTTATATCCATAAATTCAGTTATAGACACTTAGGAATAAATATTTTATCTTCCCCAATGTTTTCATTTATTGGAAGGAAGGTGTGAACACAGAGGTGGATGGTTGGTCTGTGACTTCTAAGAGCCCTTTAGTCCCCCTGCTTGCCTCTCTGTAGGACCAGGGAGGGTCTCTCCAAAGTTTCCTGGTAATTTTCACAATTAGTTAGAAATAGTAAGAACTCAGACCTCCCATCCACGTAAATGGAACACTTTCACAAAAGCTTTTAAAAATAAGTCACTTTTGAAATGAGTACAGGATTTTCTTTAGATTTTTTTAAAAATATATTATTTATTCATTTTCAAGCAGAGAGAGAGAGAGAGAAAGAGAGAGAGAGAGAGAGAGAGAGAGAGAGAGAGAGAGAGAGAGAGCACCAGCGCCACCAC
>PVHP010042940.1:0-14759 GCA_004024765.1 Zapus hudsonius
AGCTATCCCTCTACTAGGCATCTACCCACAAGATGTCACATCTCGACACAGAAACATTTGCACAACTATATTTATAGCAGCTCAATTCATAATAGCCAAGTATTGGAATCAACCCAAATGCCCACTCATGGAGGAATGGTCAGAGAAACTGTGGTATGTTTACACCATGGAATTTTACTTAGCTGAAAGGAAAAAATGACATATCGAAATTTAGGAAAAAATGGTCTGACTTCGAGCAGATCTTACTAAGTGAACACTCAAAAGAACAGAGAATCAGATGCTGCATATTCTTCCTCATATGTGGTCCTTAACCAGAATAACCGTGTTCTTTATGCAGACTAGTAGTAAGAAGTGAAAGGTTATGAATGAGGGGTAAGGGATGGGGGAGGGAAATGGCTTAAGCTTGAGGTTAAACCATATTAGGTTCAAAAACATAAAATCCTCACGAGCATATTGTAATCTATTGAGTAAGTAGTGAGCGTCATCTGGCAAGAAGGGCCATGAGTGGTAGGGGAGAGAGTCTAAGCCCGTGAATAATTAGATCAGCCTGACAACCCCTGGTTCCAACCACGGGTTCCTTCCCTCACTGAGCTGTTGACCAAAGCGACTCAGGAGATTCCAGCAACAATACAGAATTCTGTCAAAGCTCTTGGGTGCCCTCCCTAGGCCTGAGGCAAAACCCTGTTGCCGAAGAAACCATAGAATGCCATCGACCAGCATTGAGAGACCCTTCAACATCCGGAACGATATCCAGCCCTCAGAAAGCAGCTAGTGTAGTGCTGGAAGGCACTGCACAGGCTGCCAGGGTAAAATGATCAACAACGGCTGGAGTAAACAGAGACCACTAACAGGAAACACAATCTGAGGTCATGAGTAGGCTGACCACACCCCTACTGTGAGAGAATAGCAAACCAAGAAAGGAGCACTTTTGCAATGGAAGAGCCTGGGCCTTCCATTGGGAGACAATCAACAGCTTTCAAATTCAGCCAATTTTCCACTTTGTGAGGGGGACCCCTTGTCTGGAACTAGGAATTCAGGGCGATAGTTACCGGATCCCATACTCTTGGGCTCCTAAGACAAGATGCACAGTGGGAGCAAATGACGGGGAGGCTAATAAAAATAGAATCTAGGTAACCCAGAAATGTGTATATTTGTTAACCTACACTGATCACACTCTCCAAAGTAGATTGTGCTTGTATTTTTCAGAATGCAGCAAGACAGCTGGGGACCATCTAACCCTACCAACCGACCGTAGGCCGATACCTGAGGTTCTGGCAAGAGGAGCCATCATAGTCATACCATGGAGGATCCATATGGAGCCCCTCAGAGAATGACAGGAGGAACAAGGGACCCACAGCCACAGACATTCAATCTACAAAGGATAAGCCAGTGAGACAGAAACCAACGATCTTCGACACAAAGACCCCTAAACTCACAACCTTAAAGCAGTCCTAATACTCATGCACCATGACTCAGGGAACTATGCGGAAGAGGGGGCGAAAAAATTGTAACAGCCATGGTTGGGGAGACTATCCAGAGGCATGGCACCCTTCAGTAACAACACACTTGTGCCAGGAGGAACGGGCTGAGTACTAGGCTATCCAGGGTCCCCTGCCACAAGGACTGATCCAGACGGCCCAGGTAGGAGGATATCCAGCTGATTGGGGATGGGGAGGGGGGCATTGGGGAATTGGGGATAACAACTCATTGTTTTTCCACTGTATCATATAACTCATTATAGACAATAAATTTATATTTAAGACTTAAAAAAAAGAAAGAAAGAAAAAGTTTGGGCTGGAGAGATGACTCAGCAGTCAAACTGCTTTCTTTCAAAGATTAACAACATGGATTTGATTCCTCAGTGCCCATGTAAAATCAGATACAGAAAGTGGCACAAGTATCTGTAGTTTGTTTACAGTGGCTAAAAGCCTAGGTGTGCCCATACTCCCCTCTGTCTTTCTCTCTCCTTGCAAATAAATAAATATTTTAAAAAGAAGTAGAAAGAAAGAAAGAGAAAGAAAGAAAGAAAGAAAAAAGAAAGAAAGAAAAAAAAAGAAAGAAAGAAAGGAAAGAAAGAAAGAAAGAAAGAAGAAAGAAAGAAAGAAAGAAAGAAAGAAAGAAAGAAAGAAAGAAAGAAAGAAAGAAAGAAAGAAAAGGGTTGATTTCAGCTTGTGTTTACGGGGGATACCATTCTTACAGGGAAGGCATGGATGGCTACCTTGTGACATTGTAACCAGAGTCATAAAACAGTGGGAGAACAGAAAGTGGGACTTTTTTTTTATAAAACCTTGACCCCTGACCCCAGTGACCCAATTTTTTTATAAAATATATCTTTATTGTACATATTTACATACACTGAATGATCAAATAATGTGTTGGTGTCACCAGTTCCCTGATTTCCCTCCTCCCCCTCCCCAATCAGCTGGGTATCCTCCTCCATGGGCAAAATGGGTCAGTCCATGGGGTAGGGGGTTATAAATAGCCTAGGAGTCAGCCAGGTTCCACCCACCTTTGTATGTTGTTACTGAGGGGGCCATGCCTCTGGATATTCTCCTCCACCATGGCTCTTACAATCTTCCAGCCCCCCTTCCGCTCAGTTCCCTGAGTTCAGTGACAGAATTTTGGCAGCAAGATTCCACCTGTTAAAGGTTCCAGGACCTTTCTAAACAGTGCCACCAGCTGAAGACAGTGTTCAAACATGTGAGCCTATATTATATTCAAACCATTACATCACTCATTGCGCACTTCATGGTTATTATGATAATTTTATTTAGTATTTAGAGTTTAGCCCTGATTAAATCCTTTTCATATATACCTCAGTCCTGATATTTTGCATCACCATGAGAAAGGAAGTCAAAGTACCTGAAAAAGCTGAAAATAGAATTATCATATGACCCAGCTATACCATTATTCCTGGGCATAAACCCCAAGGACTCTCCACTCTACTCTACAGATATTTCCTTATCCACCATTATTGCTGCTGTATTCACACTACCTAGGAAGTGGAAACAGCCTAAATGCCCATCAATTGATGAATGGATAACAAAGATGTGTTACATATACACAGTGGAGTTCTATTCAGTTGTAAGGAAGAAATGAGGGCTGGGGAGATGGCGCAGTAGTTAAAGGTGCTTGCCTGCAAAGCCTGCCAACCTGATTCAATTCCCTAGTAACTACATAAAGAAAGAAATACAAAGTGATACATGCATCTGGAGTTCTTTTGCAGTGGCTAGAGGCCCTGGCAGGTCTATATTGTCTAGCTTTCTCTCTCTTTCTCTTTCTCTCTCTCTCTCTCTCTCTCTCTCTCTCTCTCCCTCCCTCTGTCTCTCCTTCCTCTCCCTCTCTCACACACACAAATAAATATATTATTTAAAGAACAAAATGAAATTTGAAGTATGCAAGCACATGTATGGAACTGAAAAATAATATACTGAGTTAACACCGGTACTGAAAGACAGATGCCACATGTTCTCTCACATATATTTTTGCATTTTAGATTTGTATGCTTAATGAAATGAGATTCTGTAGAAGCCAAGTAGCTACATAAAGGTTGTGTTGGGGGTGGGGGAGATAGAAGTAAGGGGATATTATAATACATATGATATGAATGTAAGAGGAGAAATAGTAGAGGTGGAAGGACAGGTATAAGTGAGGAGGAAGATCAGGGATAAAGTAGAGTATGTGGTGAGGGAAAATTAAATGAAACAAAAGATAGATACGAAAGACATAAGGAAAATGAAATGCAAAGTTGTCTCCTCAGTCAGTGAAGTCTTCCCGACTATTTTTACTTGCATGAGGCATGACTAGCTATTCTTCCTTTTGGTGGTTTTAATACTTCCTATATGTTTTTGGCACTATATTTCTCAAATTGTTGTTTTACAATGTTAAAATATCTACTTCTCCACTTAGAATGCGATTTTTAGCCATGGTTTCATTCCTTATATAGCTATTACACACACAATTGACACCTAGTAGGAGCCCATTGACTGGCACAGTGAATTAACAGACACTATTAGGTAATCCACACTAATCACAAGGGCAGATCCTAGGCATAAAAATTTCATAACCCCCTACCCCAAGTGCAGATCCAGTGTGTGCATCAAGGAAGATCCCCAGTGGGTTGGCCAGAGAGTAGGGAAATGGGGGTACCATCACAAGGTTTGCTCATAAAATGTATCTAATTATTGATAATAAGTTATTTAAAAAACAATGCCTCCAAAATTTGTAGGAGTGATGAATATTCAATTTATTTTCTATTTTTAAAAATACTAATACAAAAGAACCAGGAAAAAAGAAGAGGCATTGCAAGGAGATGAGTGCTTGATGCACAAACATGAGGACTTGAGTTTGATCCCCAGAACCCATGTTAAAAACCAGGTGGAGTTGAGGGGATTCATGAGAATGCTAGCGTCTTTTAGGCAGCTTCAGTTAGGTTCAGAATCCCAAAAAGAGAACCAGAAAATGCCATCCCTGCCTTGAAAGGAATGGAATTCGATTCATCTACAGCAGCTACAGTGTCCTCCGCAGCTGACATATTTCCTGGGAGGTATACCCTTTAAATCGACAAACAAATCCAGTTTTCCCCTTATATACCAGAATCTAACCAAAGAATCCATTTTCTATTGACTATTAAGTCATATTTTTTGTCCATGATTGTCCATGATTTTTTTCAGCTCACTCTTCCTTGTGATCTCTATTTGAATACACATAAATCTGGCTTTTCCAGATAGAGTACTGTTTCTTGTGTTGGGTAGCTTTTCTGCTTGTCTCTGTGTTACAAATTGAGTATCTTCTCACTTTAAGTACATGTATGATTTTCCTCTGGTCTCTGAACCTACCATGTTTTAACCTTACTCTCTAGATCTACCATGTGGGTGTTTCCTCTAAACTCTGGGTCTGCCACTTGTGTAGTTTCTCTAAACTCAGAGTAGACATGGTGCAACTCTCTTTACTAATCATTTTTCATCTGAACCTCTTGGTCTCTACTTTGATATTTTTTCACTGCTACACTTCCAGAAGCCACTACAATATGCCCTCTTAACTTTCTTCCATGGGGAGGCTGAAGGTAGATGCTATGTGTGTTTCTTCTAAAATCCCTACACATACTCTTATGGCTCTACTTATCATTCCCTTAAAACCTCAATTTCTCTTAAATGAATCTCATGGACTATGCTATGATTTTTACGTGAGTGTGGGTTTCCTACTTTACATATGCTTGTGCTCTGCTCTCGCCTTCTTTCTAGGTCTCAATTTCCTTTAAATAAACCCCATAATTTGTGATTTCTCCCTAAATTAACTCAATAATTCATAATGTGTCCTTCCTGAGGCCATTTTTATCAATTCTTTGTTAAAAATAAGACAGGAATTGAGGTTCATAAATTTAGATGGGTGCCTCCTGAACTCCAAAATCCTGCATCGAGGTCATGCATGCCAGTAACCCCAGCATTAAAAGGGAGGGACAGGAAGATTACTGGATGTAGTGGTTTGAATGTATGTCCCACAATAGACTCAGGTGTTTTATTAAAGCCTGTCTCCAGCTGCCTGGCTGGAGGAGATATCACTGGGGGAAGTTCCTAAGCTGCTACTCTAAGGTATCAGTGGGCCCAGATGTGAAATTCAGGCCACAGATACACAGAGAGGTCTGAACTCTGTGTGTTTCACTGCTGCTTGCTGCTTTACAGTATGTGTGCTGGTGCTGATGTTTTGCTTGTTGTAGTTTTTCCTCTGTCCTTGAAATTAGGAAAGCATCTTCTTCTGCCATCTATAGAATTTCCCCTGGATCTCCAAGCTTAAAATAAGCCCTTTGATCCTATAAATTGTGTCTGATTTGGATGGTCATCCCAGGAATGTGTAACTGACTACAACACTGGGGCTTCCTGGTCAGCCAATCAGAATTTCAAATTCAGTGAGAAAGTATCTCAGAGAAATAAGAGAGGGGGGACACCCAATGTCTTCCTCTAGCCTCTTAAAATCTTTCTGCCATGTCTTCCACTAATTTCTGTGAGTCATGGTGGGTGAGTTTTCAGTCTGCTTTATTGTTGAGATCTTAAGTGTCTTTGGATTACTGCTTTGTGTTGTATTGAATATCATTGGTGTCTGTTTCCCTTGACCTTTCCTGGGTTAATTGATTCACTGTGGTAATAGGTCTCTTGCTTATCACACCACTCTCTCAAAGGTTTCATTTGGGGCCTACACGATATGCCAGGGTGTTTCATCTCTAAAAGGAATGTCAGCCATCAGTCCATGGCTTGTTGGTGGAATTGATGGGGATCCAGGGCAAAATCTTATGGGGACCAAAAACCTGGACTATACAGGAAAATTCCCATTACCAGAGAACTACAGAGAGGCTACAGAAGACATTTTCAATGCCAGTCCTTGATCTGTTTCAAGTTAGCCCTGCAAAGTCAGTAAGTTGGACTCTTTCTAAGAGAAACATGCCCAAAGGTGGTAATAACATATCTCACATTCATTGTACTCTTATTACACCATCCCATTGGAAGATGGCTGGATGGTAGTAGCATGGCTGTTTCTGTCTGTACTGAGGTAAGTTCACCAGGACAGCCACGACTTATAGGAATTGTGAATGAAGGTTCTGACTGTATTGACACAAGTCAGGAAGGACAACCAAGATTTGCACAAGCAGCTGTGGGCACTGAGAACAAAGGAGTTGGAAATTGATGGTTGTCTCATGGCAGGCTAGCAGCAGTTCTCTCAGTCTTGGGAGAGGAGCTTGAAGATGAAATTCCACAATCAATGAGTCTGACTCTTGGCCACGTCTAGGGATATCAGGTATGTTCATCCATAAGCCAGAGGGTAGAGGTGGTCAAATAGGTCTTGGGGACAAACCCAGGGACCCATGTAACCTGGAAAATGACGTATAGGACATACACAGCTATGGAGTTACAAAAGCTAGCCAAACAATGCAAACAGTGGGTAGGGGAGACAATTCCAACCTGCCTATTGTATTACGGGATGATGGAGCTGATAATACACAGCTGACCCCTGATGAAATGGCAAAGATGGTCAGTATTACAAACATCCAGTCATTATGACAAAGATTACAAAAAGTCCTACTTTCAGCTCCTGATGCAGGAAATTAATGCCTAGCCAACTGGCTGATGGCAGCTGCATGAAAGCTTGGGAGAATGCTGGCTACATGCTGAAGCAAGTCAATAAATGGACCACCTGCCTGGACTTGGTACAGGTGATGCAGGAGATGAGCATGTGGCAGTTGATATTATAGGCTGAATTATAGGAGCCCAGATGAGGAAATGTTTACCTCTGATATGAAGCATATCAGTTTGGTGTCTGATCTCCATTGGACATTTGTGTCACTCTCAGCTCTCACAGCTCCCTACACGGATTGACCTGTTCATATGTTGGCCACTACACTGGCCCACCTGGAAGACATTGAAGTTAGTTAACAGGGCAAGCAGGTTTGACAAAAAAAAAAAAAAAGTTGGCCCAGGGGCCACAAAAAGGGGAACAAAAATGGAAATTTAGAAAGTAAATCCCCCAAGGCACAGAAAGGTAAACAAACAAAAGTGACAGACAGTTTTGATTTGACTTATTGGCCACTATACTTGATCCAATGAAATTGGATGGCCAGCCTTTGTATACGCTGTTGTGCTCCTGGCCATGTGGAAGAAATTGTCCTCCAAACAGCAATATACCCCATTGCCCACATCTGTTCAATCATGAGAGGTAAGAATGGATGACTACCTCCCTGATTAGGGTAAGGGTCTAGATGTCCAGAATATGTGGAACCCAGGCAACTGGAGACCTCATGAGGAATTAATTATTTATGGAACAACTCAGAATGCCCAAGGTACAATTGTGCTTCTTGACACTGGTGCAGATACCACCCTTATCTTTGGAAATCCTTCCAAATTCAATGGCCCAACGGTCATTATAGAAGGATATGGAGGCCAGAAGATAATGGCTGTGCAAGTCTTTTTGACTTTGGGGATAGGACAACTGCCACCTCACTGCTATACTGTGTGTGTTGTCAAAGCTGAGTATATCCTGGGAGTGGATGTCATGCAAGGTTTGTAAATTACCATGGTGAGAGGGGACTTTAGCTTCTGTATATACATACTGTGAAAATGGTGGTATGGGGGCATCCACACCATGTACCAGCAAAGTTACCAGGGGCCTCCCAAATAGTGACTGTAAAGCAAAATGAATTGCCCAAGGACAGGCAGAAATCAGGGCTACTATTTTGAAATTGGGAGAAGCAGGAATCATCAGGCTGGCCGACAGCCCATACAACTCTGGTATGGCCTATCCAGAAGCTTGATGGCTTCTGGAGAATGATTATTGACAATGAAGAACTGAATAAAGTTACGTTGCCACCACATGCTACAGTACCAAACATCACAAGCATCGTGGACCACTTGATCCATGAAGCAGAAACTTACCATTATGTCCTGGATTTAGCTAACGCCTTGTTTTCCATTTACATTGTGCCTGAGAGCCAAGATAAATTTATTTTTATATGGGAAGGCCATCAAGGGATTTTCATAGTCCTTCCCCAAGGCCCAGGATGTAGAAGGGTATGAGCACGTGGGACATCTGTTTATGTGTATCAATATATTGATGGCATAATGCTTACTTCTGATTCTCTTTTTTATTTTTATTTATTCATTTTCAAGCAGACAGAAAGAGAGAGAGAGAGAGAGGGAGAGAACACCAGGGCCACCACCATGTGGCTCTGGGTTATGTGGGTCCTGGGGAATTGAACCCGGGGCCTTAGGCACTGGAGGTAAGTGCCTTAACCACTGAGCCATCTCTCCAGCCCGTGATTCTCTTGAAGATTTGAAGACCAATGCAACAGTCAAATGGGGGTGTTCAGTGAATGCCAACAAAGTCCAAGGACCTGGATTGTTTGTCAAATTCTTGGGTTTTATGTGGTCAGGTAAGACAAAAATGTTGCCTGACGCTTTTATAAACAACATACAGGCATACCCAGGTAGGAAACTGAAGCAGTTGCAGGGTTTTGTTTTTTTTTTTTTTGGTTTTGGGGGGATATTGATATACTTTTGTATACCATTTAGTTCAGATGGTACTGCCTAACAAGGGGAAAATGTAACCACAAACATAGAGCAGCTTTCAAGGATGTGACCAATAGAGATGGCGGATTAAAGCCCTTTTACAGAAGAATCATGACAATAACCCTCACATATTGGAGCATGTGATACACAATGGGTGGTAATGATGGAAAGTATTTATTATGACTTGCAGATATGGTCTCAAGGTGAATTGAACAGAAATATAAGGTTATTTCTCATAGAGAGGTAGGTTGGATACCCCCATGTTCTTTAATGTTACAATATATAATAGAACAAATATATGGTGGGATGACTACCCATTTACAGACACTAAACCCACCAACTATCTTCCCTCAGGGTATTCTTGGCTATGTAATAGATTTGGATGGCATTATATCCCTGCTAAGAGGACAGGACAATGTACTCAAGGATGTACATACATACCTGGTCAAAAATCTAACCACTCTTTCATCATGGCCACATAATTGGGATGCTATGTTATATCACTGTCATCAAAACCACCATTGAACTGCACATTCCCTTTGATAATTTCATTTGATATTTATATTTGTCCCCAGGGCAGGCACAATAGCTGTAGAAGTAGAATTGCAAGTAAAAGTCCTTGCCCAACATGGTGCCCAGTCTTTGAAAATAACTTGTCATATACTTTTAAAAAATATTTTTATGTATTAAAGAGAGAGAATATGCAGGAGGACCTTAAGCTACTGCCAACAAACTCCAGATTCATGTGCCACTTTGTGAATCTGGCTTTTTTAAATGTGGGTACTGGGGAATCCTTCTGCTTTGCAGGCAAACATCCTAACTGCTGAGCCATCTCTTCAGCCCCTGAGTTGTCATATACTTGATATGCTGTTAAATGAGACTACCCAGATGAGAAAGGTAGTGTTACAGAAGACAATGACCTTAGGTTTGCTTACCACTCCCAAAGAGTTACCTGTGCCCTCTTACATGTAGTATGCTGTGTGTATATCCCAGACATAAACCTTTTATAGATGTGACTTTAAGTTGAGAATAAGAAATGGCCGAAGTTTACTATTATAACTATGAATCAGCATTCCTCATTCAAATGAGATGTTTGTCTGGAGTACACCTGTATGCCTACTCCCTATACAAGCACCCTGAGACTGGAATAAAGTGCTCAGGCCTAATCTGTTTTGCACTGCAACTGGCATCTGCGAATATCTAAACTACATGCTTTCTTCCAGCTGAGCTCACCCCCTTCAGGAAGTTCCATGGAGCTGCCCTCTCCTGACAGGTGGCCATCATTCAAAGGCAAAAATATGGAAATGTGAGTGTGAAAGTGAATGTCTTATATCTGAATCCAAAATGAATTTGAGTAAATACTTGGTAAGTACACCTAAGCAACTGCAGTTTCTTTGTATTGCTGGTTTGAGAACCAGACAAATCCAATGAAACATACAGAGGAGAGGGTAAAGTTCAACCTATAGTGAGACTCAATTCTTTTACCCTTCAGTCCTGATTGAGGTAAGCTATAGAATGGTTCATGTTCCTTGCCTTTTAAGGTAAATTAGGAAGTGAGGAAAAACTTCTTTTCTTCATTTGAAAAGTATGTTACCCTGTTTTTGCATTGTACTGTTTTTAAAATATTTTTATTTATGTACTTGAGACAAAGAGAGATGAGAGAACAAGACAGAGACAGAGATGGAGACGGAGATGGAGACAGAGACGGAGACGGAGACAGAGACAGAGAGAGAACATATGGGCATACCAGGGCCTCCCGCCACTGTAAAGAAACTCCAGATGCAAATACCACTTTTTGCATCTGGCTTTATGTGGATATTGGAGCAATGAAACCTGAGCCATCAGACATTGAAAGCAAGGGCCTTTAACTCCTGAGCCATCTCTCCAGCCCACATTGTACTCGTAACAATAAAGTTATAAAGGAGGAAAGGAAATCCCCAATGATAAACTGGCTTAAAAGAAACAGAATAGTTTGGCTTGATGAATTCTATGGAAAATTCTGTCCTAAAGAATCCTTCCAGCAGCTATAGCTACAGATACTAAGACAGGGGAGGAGTGATTAAGAAGCAGTAGGGTAGCATATGCTAGCTGGCTGGAAAGGTTCTCCCACTAGGACACCATGGTCACATCCTTTGAGAGTGTTAGCTATCTTCAGTTAAGTCACTTGAACCACATGAGGTTCTTGCTCCAGCACGTTCTCCACTGAGAAGGAATTGGACTTGAATACAGTTAAATCTCCAAGTAGAGTAGTTAAAATGATAAAGGTTTTCATTGCTAAAGTGGCAGGATTCAAACTGAGCTTCAATGGCTTAGCTCCCAAACAGCAGGAACAGCTGGAGAAAGCAAATTGAAATTGCAGGAGCCTTGTTGAACAGAAAATAAGCAGGTTCCCAGGGAACAGAAGAGAGAAGGCAGAAGAAGGAAAGGCACAGGATCTAGTGAAATAGCCTGTCATTATAATCAGCAATAAAAAAATGACTGTGCCAGCTGGGTTGACCTCAAGCTATGAATTTCCATGTCTGGTCCTTGGCTCATTATAAGTAAAATGATAATAGCACGGCTCCTATGTAAGATTGACAGGCACAAACGAAGGTTGGCACTAGAGACCTTTAAATGTTGCAGTGTGTTAGCACACTAATGAAACAGTGGATCCTTATGAGTTTTTTCTAATGATTTTCTTCTGTAATAGATAACAGGTTTTATTCATCATTAAGTAGTAGTGTTTACACAAGAACTACTGCTGGGCACTGCCTGTTGGCTCTGCTACTGAGGGCACAGAGAGCAAAGGGTTAATGGTGTATGAGTGAGGTGAAACCCCGGTAATTTGGTAGGCGTTTCCCAGCTCCACCAGCTTACCTCTGTGTCCCTCCAGATCCCCCTGCGCCATCCCCCCAGCTCTGTGGGCCCCAGCCCTGAGACAGCGGACAGCGGACAGCTCGGCTCCCAGGTCCCGCCGCTTCTCTGTTTTCCCTCCGCCGATGGCCCACGGTGCCTCCAGAGAAAAAAAAACAACATCTTGGCACCCTAAACGTGGGGCTCCCACAGACTGAAGAAACAGAATTCACCTCTGCAGGACACGTAAGTTTCCCTCCTAAGGGAAAAACGGGGATCACGACTCCAAACTCTCATAGTCTCTATCTGGAATCAAATGGGCCACGCAATGACCCAATAAAAGCCTTTACTGGTGCTTGAACGTTGCCTAACAATCTCGGCACTTCTACATCTTTTGCTAGCATGGGAAATTTCACGTCCAAAAAGCGAACCTCTCCAGCCAAAGCGTTGCAGGAGCTTCTAAAATTACAAGGATTTAAGCTGTCCAAGAAAAAAACTACTTCCTTCTGGGAGGAAGCCCTTAGTATTGCGCCTTGCATAAATCCTGACAGCCCCTATGACTCACAAATGTGGTGCCAAATAGAATACCTAGCTAGAAACAAAAAGACCTCCCCTTCCTTTCTCCCAATTTTAGCAGCAATAAAACAATGTTTAAATCAACCCGAAATAAGATCTGACCCTAAAATACAAAAATATGCCAATTCTAATAAAATGGCCCCCCAGAGGATCACTCAAGGACAGATATACAGTCTCTAAAAAATGTCATAGAAGAATTAAAGCAGATAATCATATGTGCCGCCGCACAACCAGTTCAGCGGTTCCCAGCCGAGCTAAGCCCCAAGCCGCCCCAGCCCCAGCCTGACACGCCCACCAGCCTTTCCAGAGAAAGCGCTATGCCCAGACCTATCTATGCAGCTTTGCCTCCGCCTTCATCGGCAGTACCAAAGAGACCTATTCTGTTCCAGCCACAGAGCCTTTTAGAGAGAAGCGCTAATAATTCTTCCATGCCCAAATCTATGCCCATGGTGCTGGAGAAACCTAAACTCAAACTTGCGCCCTCCTCCGCCCTCCCCCCCTCCCTGAGGTGCTGGTAGGATGCGCACACGCTGGGAGCAAAAGCCGCACCCTGGCTCCCCGCACCCTGCCTCACCAGGCTCCAGCCCCTGCCGCTGGAGCCCCTGGCCCCACACTGCCCTCTCAGGCTGTGGCTTCTCCGCAGCTTCGCTCTGTCAAGCACCCTCCAACCAGGGTACACGGGCGAACAGCTGAAAAACCCTCAGGCCATACATTCAGTTCGGCCCAACCCAGACAGCCAGGGACAATAGAACCCAGAGCCTGGGCCCCACGCAGCCCACGCCTCAAGCTCTCTCTGAGCCTCAGGGGCCCCCTGATATTCACCTTCAAAAACTCCCAGGCTAAACAGTGGCCGTCACCAAGGGAGCATCTTCAGTTCTATAAAATAATAGAGACCAAACCCCCAAAATTTACTTTCAAAAATTCCCTAACAAATCCCCTCAATATAAAAAACTATATGCTCTCCATATGGCCTTTCAGGAAAAAAATAGCCCTTTTAACCTCTTCTCCAATAGCATTTATGCTATCAGTCTGGCCTCCACGTTCTGAGGGGGGATAATTTTCACTATACAGCCCTGGACGTCTCCAGGGTCCAGCCTCCCCAAGGCAAATCTTTTCCTTTACTGCTTGTTTACAAAAACGAAGGGGGGGGATACACCCCCAGAGAATGCTCTACTTATAAATCTATCAAAGAACAGGTTTTCCAATGGTTTTGCTCATTCTCAGAAAATTGGTCTAACTATAAAATTCCAACTACAAATTTCTACTAATTTCTACCCGAACTTATTTCAACAGCCTTACTAAACAAAAATTTTTGCCTCCTTAAAAGTTAATTCTCTCAACAGCCTTACTAAATTCAGTTTTCTTCTTCCTCACAGCTGCCCGAGGTGAACTATTAATGTATTCCAACTGATTTATTAATACAGGTCAAATTTCACTCCTCAGTGGAGCCTTGCCTTCTCTCTGTGGATCTCCACCAAATGCCTCAAACTGCCACTTTTGCAATTTTCTCCCAGTCCCTTGATAACTGCTCTTACTATTAACTTCACTCTTAAAATTTTTTTTCTCAATAACAAACTATTTTTCCACCCAGGCTCTTCAAACTGCTTCCCTTTATCCAAGGATGGGCATCTTCTTTGTTTGAATTCCAGGCCCACTGATGCCAGGTGCCTCTCCAATGTTTCTCTCACAGCAACCACCTGCATCACATCAGGGCCACAGCCTTGCTATGGCACAAAGGACATTCCAATCCTGTGAATTCCTTCAGCCCCCATTTACCACTGTCTAGTTATAATTATTCCAACAGATATAAGCAGCTTTCCAGCTCAGCCCAAGCCTTCAGAGAATTTTCATCCTTCCCGGTCGGTGTGTCCTGATAAAACTCTCCTGCAAAGTCTCCCGAATTCCAGGAGCTGCATTTGCCCGGTCCCACCACTGCCCAGGAGACCTCACCCAGGCCCAGCTTGGATCACTCCAGAGACGACACCTTGCTGACTCCAATAAAACAATATACCTCATCGCTGCTGAATATGGGACATGGACTTGGGGGGAAATATTATTTTTCATGCCAATAAGTGTTATATGTTCTTTATGCCCCCACCCATTGGTTCCCTATTCCTTTGACCTGCCTGCCTCTCCCCACTCCTTTAACTCCTTGTGTGCCATAGGGACCCCTTTGCCCATAGCCAGCCCCCTACATGCTTATGCCACTGATCCATATTTTAAAAAATTGGGGGAAATGTTGGGCACTGCCTCTTGGCGCTGCTACTGAGGGTATGGAGAACAAAGGGTTAAGGATGT
>PVHP010042941.1:0-14759 GCA_004024765.1 Zapus hudsonius
GGCCAGGAAGACCGGGATGAGTACTAAGATATACAGGATCCCTTGCCACAAGGACTAATACAGACAGCCCACGGAGGAGGATATACAACTGATCAGGGATGGGGAGGGGGGGATTGGGGAATTCGGGATAACAACGCATGGTTTGCCCACTAAATAATGTAACTCATTATGGACAATAAATATATATTAAAAAAAAAAGCAACCCCAATAAAAGCACTCAGAAAGCAGGTCATCCTGTGTACAGAACCAGCAGGCAAGAAAGGTTATGAGGCTCAAAAGAGGAGGAAAACGGGGCCTCTGGAAGCAGCAGAGAGATGCACTCAGTCCTTAAAGAGAAAAGAAGCATGATGTCATATAGTCAGCCAGATGCCACTGAGATGAGTCTACAAACCAGGCACAATTGGGGGAGGAAAGTATTGATTGAAATAACAGATCCAAGGGAAGTTCCAAAAATGAAGGAAAAGGCTGGCCCCCTTTCATAAATCCAAGCAGAGAGACAGAGCCAGCACCAGCAGCCAGGGAGGAAGGAAGAGAGGTTCCCTTCCTCTCAAGCTTCCTTATATTTAATCCCCTTCTGGAAGGCCCACCTACTGGGGGGAAGGGCTCACTCTGGAGAAGGGGCCTCCTCCCTTATCCAAAATCTCAAAAGGATTTTGTCAATCCTTTCTGCAGACAAATGCAGAGACCCACCCAAGATGACTGTGGATTATTACACAGGTCAAATTGACAATAAACGTAACCATCACACATGGTGAAAGCCATGTTCCTATCATAGATGTCCATGCATGTCTGTCCATAAAGGAAGCAGCAACTCCCTGTGACAGCAGGAGGGCTCCTCCAGGGATGCTCCTCTAGAGCAATGTCACTGAGCCTGAAGGAGATGCCTGTGCCATCTTTAACCACAAATGCTCAAGTGGAGTGCCAGGCAAACCTTCCACTACCGTTAGCCCCGGAAAGACTTAGAGCTCCTGTCCTTTAACCTGCTGCTTTCTGCCTCCATCCTACAAAATGGAGTCATAATATTTCCAAAATATTTCTGAGGAAAATTAATCCAAACATGAAACAGAATCAGGACTACAAATAACTATATTCTTGGCAGAAGAAGGAACATTCTATCATGGTCACAAACCTTGGGTTTGGACTGGGCTTGAAATATTTCCATGGATTTATTGTCCCCTGGTCCAAAGGAATAGATGGGAAAAGGGAATTTTCAAGACCACTGTTTATTGCCAATTCAGTTTTTCATCAGCTTCAGCTAGCTCATTCTCCACCGTGAAATACCAGATTGATCCTCTACTGCTGTCTTTCTGCTGAATGTTGGTTTTCTTCCCCTCAAAACTAATTACATTAGAAAAACTTGAGTAACATATTCCACAAAGCACACTTTCATCACAATCCTTGTCAATGGGCTTCAAATTGTCCTGTGATTTGGGGCTTCTACAGTCTCTATGAAATAATTTAAAGTCCCAAATGAGACGAAAAGCATAAAGAAGAGTGACACTCAGTGACTACTCCTAAAACAAAGACCAGAAGGGAATAACAGGCATGTGTGCCAATAAAAAAAAATACCCTCTCAAGAATTCTAGCCAAGAGACCAGCTCTGGATGAGCATACATCTCTGATCTTGGAGAGATGTTTTCTAGAGGATTCACTTGAGCCCTCAGAGCCTTCCCAGCCCCAGCACTGTTAGCGAGTGATGAGCAGCAAGCCTCAAGGAGCTGGTCACTGCTACAAGAACTCCCCTAGACACAAGCCTCATATTCCCATATTATTCCAGCCTCCCAGCTTGGCCAATGGCTGGTGCATATGCCGGGTCAGGTCGTATTCTCCAGCCTTCTCCTGACACAGTACTGAACACCACATGAGCCTCAAGTGAGTTTTCCCTCCTGAAAACATCCCTCCACTTGGACCCTTCCAGTTTTCTCTAGGCTACACCTGAAGTCTCCTTCTGGGCCTCATCCCTTCACAGACAAGCAGCTCAGCAAGACAGGTGTTCAGTAATAAACACATGCTGGTCTTTGCAACTTTTCCTGATGCAGAGATGAGGGTGCTAGGAAAATCTCAGGCTATACTAGTTCTCTTCAAGTCCCAACTTGACATCTTTGTAATATCCTCAGAGGAACATCCCTTGTTCTAAGGAGAAGACACTTGGTGGTATTCTGGGCAGCCTCAGAATGCAGGGGTGGGGGTGGGGGGACTGATTGCTAGGGGAACCAACCATGTGATCTTATACCATTTCCCAATTTCCAGAAGGAGAGAAGGGATGAAACCTGTGACCTACAAGAAGAAAACTCCAAACAAACCCAAAAGGACTGGGTTTGGAAAGATGCCAGGTTGCTGAATAAGCAGAAACTTTTAGACAATATGACAGCAAAAAAAAAAAAAAGATGGCAGTGCCACTACCCTTCCCACATGGGCTCCCTCATGGGGCTCTTCACCTGCACTGTTTATACTCTCCCTGTATACCCCAGTGAGTATCTTTCCTTGGAGTCTACGAGCCTTCCTAGCACATTTAGCAATCTAAATGGGGTCCTGGGAATCTCAGTTTATAGCCATTGATCAGATACAAACTAGCTCTTGCAAATGCTTTCTGAAATGGGTGTAGGGGCACAGTTCTAGGACTGAGCCCTCAACCCATGAAATCCTATGTAAACTCCTCATAGATAAAGTTGGGATGGAGTTAGAGGCAGTTAGCATCTGCTAGAGGTTTGCTTGGTGCTGTGGTCTGGATGTGGTTTGACCCCCCATAGATTCATGTCCTGGAGGCTTGGTCTCATGGTGTCATTGGAGAGATAAGGGGAACCTTCAAGAGGCAGGGTCCACTGGGAGGTCTTTATAAAACAATAATGCTTCTTTCCCACAAGAGAGAGTTCTTGTTCCCACAGAAAGTCCCCTGGGAGAGCAAACCTGGATCCCATGAGTCTCTCTGGCACCCTGTGTCACCATGTGATCACTTCTGCAAACACTCCTGGATTAGGCTTAGTCTCACAACATGCCTCCCATTTCAGACATCATTTGCAGTTGAGAGGCTGTCACCCATGAGCCTAACTAACTAACTGCTATAAAGTATGGTCCCCATGACCCTGTGATCCCAGTTCCTATTGGCTCTCACCAGAACTAAACAGGTGCCATCACCATGCTCATGTACCCCCCAGAATTATAAGCTAAACAAACCTCTTTCTTTTACAAACTTCCCAGACTCATTGATTTTGTTACAACACAACCAAACAGACTAACATACTGGGCATAGAGGGAGGGGCCTCTCATATTTTAGTGACTAGAGGTAAACTATTCCATGTTGGGTGGTATATGAGAAAATGAAAAAAGGGGGGGCATCTGTTTACTTGCTTTCAAATACAGAACAGTTAACTTCTGATTTTTTTTTATTCCTAACAGACTGCCTTTTGGCTTCAGACATTAGAACCTGTGACCAGGTTGATAAGAAAACAAGCTTCCAGCCAGTGCATAGAATCCTGAATGGGCACTGCTCTGGGGGGAGACTGGAGTTAACACAGGCCGCTTCTAAGCATGGAGGCTCTCAGGAACACAGTCAGCATTGCTCTACATACATCTTTTCATTTAGCTTCACAGTCACTCTATGAAATAAGCATCAACATTTGAGATGATAAAACCAAGACCAGCAAGCCTTAAAAAAAGTCAAAGGTCACTTGATGAGGAAATCTAAGTCTCATGATTCAATTGCTGCCTATTAAATTGCAAAGCTAATGCTTTCAACCTTTCTGTGACCTTCAGTTTAATAAAGGAGAACTTTCAGAGGTCTTAGCTTCTGGAGACTTTCATGAGACCCATCCCTGAGTTAATGTGAAGAAGAGCATGCCCAGCCCATGAGAACATATTAAGGCCTGTGGTCACACTGACCCTACCACACTCACAGCTCCAACCACGGGACAACCTCATTCTATCCATCTCATCCCAGTCCCATTTGAAGTTTTTTTTTCCTTGTTTGTTTTTTTATAAATATATATTTATTGTCCATAATGAGTTACATTCCTTGTTTGTTTTTTTAATATTTTAATTTATTTATTTGCAAGCAGAGAAAGACAGAGAGAATGGGCTTCCAGCCACCTCAAACAAACTCCAGATGCATGTAACACCTTGTGCATCTGGCTTTACATGGGTAGTGGGGAAATGAACCCAGATCATAAGGTTTTGCAGACAAGTGCCTTAACCACTTAGGCATCTCTCCAGCCCCCCATTTGAAGTTTGTGAAAGGAATTCAGCACAGCAAGGGATCTCAGGGCCATGTTTGCAGCTTCTCTGGACACATAGCAGCTTCATGTCCCAGTCTACATTTAGCAAATTCAATTCTCTCTGAAGCCCCACATTGTCACGATCAAATTAAACAGTGCTATCAGCCATCATACACAGTTGGAACTCCCCAATCTAGGCAATTGGTGATGGAGTTTTCCATATTTCCATACTTCTACTGAAGACACCATTATTTTACAAGTATTACAAAATGAGAACAAAAAATAACTCTTAATCAACAAGGAGCTGGTATAAAGGCTAACTCAGTAGAACATATGAAGAGCCCTATACTGCATCTGCCAGAATCAAGTGAAGATGGAATTAATGGTAAATACTATTCTTCTGTTGACACTCACTTTGACATAAATACTTCATCTCTCCATTGTGTGATTCCCAAACTGGGGCCCAATAAAGTCAACCAACTTGCCCAAGTTTATGAACCAATTACTAGACTATGTTTTTATTTACTACAGAATACTAAGGAGATTGGGGATTATTATGTGTGTCATAAAGAGTAACAGAAAAAAACTTTAAATGGGAAAATTATATCTCTAACATTATCCCGTCAAAAATTCAAAAGAGACCCGGTTATCCAAGGAACCCTTAAAATGTTCACCCCTGCTTCAGTTCCAAAGTTCTGGTCACAGATATTCCTCTTCTTCTCACCCACTTCAAATCCTATCAACTCTTAGTTTAGGCCCCTTTCTATATCACAGTAATGGGTCTTTATCTGAAGTTAGATGGCACTTGAAATATAAAAATGGCTATAAATTTCAGGTGCTTCAGACACTCTTTTATTCAACAAGTATCTACTAAATGTCTCATGTTTTACAAACATTGAGCTAAACAAAAAAAGAGCACATATACTACATATACTTATGGTCCCTGGCCTTAAAAACCTTTCCGTCTAGGATACAGTTAAAGACATGAAAAGAATGAGTGTAATAAAGCATCCCAACAGGTATAAGATATGGTGGGAATAAAAGAGATTAGTCGATCCTAGAGTGAGGATGGAGTAGTGCATAGAGAGAGAACTGACTTCAGTCTTAAGTCTAAAATTGTGTTCCCTAGCAGATCTCAAGACAGAATGGATCCCACACCAGTAAAGAACACTGATCAGAGACCCAGAGGTCTAAAGGATCTGGTATATTCTGTAACTGCCAGGAATTCGATCTTCCCATAGCACTAGGTATGCTGACTAAACATAGCTAACACTAGATGTGGGCCAGACTGTCAGTGCTACAGGTTCATTGTCAGAGAACCTGTCCTTGTTCTGTGAGTGAGGAGTGAGCACCACTAGATTCCATGAAGCTGGGCAGATGCTATTTTCACAATGGACAGAGAACTCTGGAAGTCATGTTGCAGAAGGGAAGTGACCAAACATAGAAGCAGATTCAGAAACAACCTCAGCAGGCTATGCTAAGTGGGCATCTGAAGACTTAAACTGAAAGAGTGAATGAAAGAACAGAGTCTGAAATGAAAGCAAATGCAGAGACAGACATGCCAGTCTAGAGACACTTAGGGTTCAAAGGAAACTTGGGGTTAACCTGTCACTGATCAAACACTTAGGAAGTAACTATGCTGGGTAAACTTCAATAGCTATAACTATAGGCCTGTTTTGTAGGTCTCCTGGGCAACCATTTGGCAATCATGTAGGAAATTTTAAGCCAATGAAAAACTTTCATTGACATGCTGCTATCCCTTTATTGACAGCAACAAGGATTCTATTCTGGGAAGTTTGTAGAGGTAATAGCAATTCTGGTACTGAAAGCAAACACAAAACTGTTGCAAATTTAGGTTATTGCTAGACAAAAAAAAAACTCTAATGAAAGAATTTAATATTATGCTATCAATATCCCTGTCTCAGAAATAAGTGATGATATGTGACAGCCTACCTTCAGGGCTGTGGGAGAAAAAAATCAATGATCTTTTACAATTTGAGCTGTGATATTTTCAAAGTGCTTTGGGTTCAGAGGGGAAAAGCACCAGAGGAAGACACAAACAGATAAATAAATCAATCAAAGAGAGAGAGAGAGAAAAAGAGAGAGAAAAGAAAACCAAAAGCAGGAAAGAAATTGCTCACAGAAGACAAACAAACTGCTCCAAAGCAAAATTTTATTAAGCAGCACTCAGGGCTGATCCGCACACAGCATCCAGTAACAAGAATTCGCATAGAAGAGCCCCTGCTCAGTGGTTAAGGCTCTGTGAACTCTCCTCAGGGGGCGGTGCTGACCACTTCCTGCCAGCCTGCTCAGCTCAGAGTTCCAGGGCAAGTCTCAGAACTGTCTTTGAGACAGTTACTGATTGATCAATTTAATCTCTACACAATAATGCTCTGTTGTCTCATGCTTTTAATATCAAAGCTTTCCTCCTCAAACCTAGTAGTAATTAAGTTCTTTGGATCACACACTAGCTAAGCTTTCTGATCAAGGGACCATAGCTAATGTCAATGCTTGGGGAGACGGTGTGTCCTCTTCGGTCAGCATCAATGCTATTTCCTTTATAAAGATTCTGAATGCCTGCCATGCCTTCATTCATAATTAAACTGACGAAACTCATGCTGGTTATATTATCACTGTTACATTTCCATAGATGAAATAAGGCCCACTTACTGAATGTTCCCAATGGGTTAAAAACTAGCTACACAGGGCTTAAAGCAGGGTATGACAACCTTAGTCTTCACAAAGGGGTCTGATCAGTCACTACTCATTCCTGTGACACAATCCTGCAAGAAGCAACTTAAAGGAAAGGGTTTCTTTTGGCTCACAGTTTTAGGGTACCGATGAAGAAAAGAGCTTTCCTGGATGATGGCAGGCAGGAAGTGGGAGGGAAGGAAGGACACTCACCAAACTCTTAGGAGGTGTACATGGCAGGAACACCAGGAAGCTGGTCACATTACAGCCACATTCAGGAAGCAGACAGACACAAATGTTAGTGTCTGGCTCATTTCTTTTTTCTTTTTAATCAGATTAGGAACCCAGTCCACAGGATCTAGCTACTCAGGTTTGATCTTCCCTCCTCAGTTAAACCTTTCTGGGGATACCCTCATAGACACATCTGGTGGTGTGTCTCAATGACAATTCTATACCCAATCCAGTTGACAATGAAGATTCAGCATCACAGGGCCACACTACCATTATCCAATGTGCACATGCACACACACACATGGAAATAACCGCACACACCATGATAATTACTAATGAATTTACAAAGGTTAACAGCAAACAGGACCCATAAAGAAGCATCATGACTGATAGGAAAAAAAGATTAAATTACACTGTGATTTTGGGGTCACAGTTAAAGCCTATTCTCCCCACCTCCTTTTGCCAAACCTATTTTAACTTATGGACAAATGAATTTCCAGAGAGAAAGAGGCTTGTTTGGGTCCCATTGCCAAGTCCATGGCAAGGCTTGGGTCCTCTTTTACTTCTGTTTTCTCCTTGTTCAGCACTCTTTGAAGCCAGTATTTCAAAACATCTTTTTCCATCCAGGTTTCTATTCTGCTTTTAGGATAATGGATATGAGCTCCACAATTAAATCTTTCAGCCTTCATTACTATTCATTACTAACATTATCCTCGGGTGCCCTACCTTTTCTTCAAATTATTAAGAATCTTACTTATGCATAAATTAATCATTAGGCATTTAACCTCCAAACACCTTTATGAAATCTGATTTATTGGCAATTTTAGATAACTGTGAATTCCCACTTTCCAAATGAATTGAAAAACCAATTGCAAACAGTCTACTAATAAACATTTAAAATTAATATTTGATCATTTCCTCACCCAGCCATGTACTCAGATTTTGAAGCTATCCAGTCTATTCACAATGGCCGGCTAGTCATATTTTAAATTAAACATAAGCCCCTGGGATTTCGCCTTTGTGGGCTTTGCACATTCAGACCCATGTCAATATCAAGAGTCAATATAAACCTAATACTAAAACACTCAATCTTGTATGGTGAAATTTTATAAGACCAAGTATTCTCTTAAAGCATCAATACCCTTTTAGAGTCATTTTTAAACCCCAAAACAAACTCAATCAAAGGAAAGTTTCATTATAATTGAATATAAAATTGCAAGTTGGACTGTGTAACACATTAAACAATTAAACACGCAAGAAACTTAATTAAAGTACTAATTCACTTTGGATTTCATTGTATCCTGCAACGAGAAGGTTTCCTGCTAGAATCAAGTATTCAGGGGTCAACAGTGCCCTGCTGAAAGCAAGTCTGCACTGTCAACAGAGAGCCATATGCTAATGTCAAACAGATGGTGGGTAACAGGTCCCGTTGCTCTCACTTCCACTGGAGGCTAGCTGAGTTTGTCTCCTCTACCCCCATCCACAGGTCCCTGGGCAGGGATCAGCAGGTTTTCCTGATAATAATACAAAGCATAAAACAGATCCCATTTTTTTCAAATTATTTATGTATTTACAAGCAGAGAGAGATGGAGAGAAGATAGACAGGGAGAATGGGCATGGCAGAGCCTCCAACTGCTGCAAATGAACTCCAGATGCATGTACCATGTCATGGTCTGATCCAGGTGCCCCCCACAAACAAATGAATGTGTTCAGCTGATGGCAGTTCAGGAAAAAGAACCTCACTGGAGCTGTGTTTGGGGGGGTCTTAAGGGGTTATAAGCCAGCTTCCCCTTGCCAGTGGCACACCTTCCTGCCATTGTTTGCAGTGCTGTGGCAGAATGATGTCCACCCCTCTGTTCATGCCATCGTTTTCCTAGCTATGATGGAGTCTCACCTCAAGTCCATAAGCCAAATAAACCCATTCTTCCACAAGCCGCTTTTAGTTGGGTTCTTTCTGCACAACAACAGAGTAAATTGACAACAACAGATTTGGACATCTGGATTTACATGGATACTGGGGAATTGAACCCTGGTCATTAGGCTTTGCAGGTAAGTGCCTTAACCACAGGTAAGTGCCTTAACCACTGAGCAATCTCTCCAGCCATTTGTAAGATCCCATTTTAAAGAAAGGGTACTTACTAACAGAAGTCTCCTTGAAGAGCAGAGGAGTTGGTAGAGACCTGGGACCTAGTCTAGATTCCACACTACTTGCTACTCTGGAGCTCTGAGAAAGTTGTTCTGGACATGAAGTTATATAGAGTCTGACTGGATATTAATTAAAACATCATCCAGGGGAGAACAATCTGTTAATGAATCGATCTATAAAATGGCTGAACCAAGAGGAGGGTAGGTGTTATCATGACCTCTGTCCCAAATCTGGGGTTGCCTTCTTGTTGCTGTTGTTATACTTCCCTGAAGAACCCTCTTCATGAGGCAAGTCTCTTCTACGCATACAAAAATATGTCATGTCCCCTTTTCATTTATACTGAATAAAAGGCCAAACAAGTCTACTTACCAACTTGCAGGAATCTAGCACACACCAGCAAGAATACTTAGCTGATATGTCCAAATAGAAAAAGTGCCTACAAGACAAGAGACAATGGTGCACGCCTTGGGTTGACTGCACAGCTACCATTATCTTAGGCATCCTCTCATGGGGATGCTCTGACTTAAAGGATTCAAAATATTCTCTAATTCATCATCCCTAGCCCTCATAGTAGGCAATGAATCCATTGGATTTCTCCGTGGTCTTTGTTCTAGTAAATCAAAGCTCTACCAAAACAGATTCTTTTCTCAGTCTAAAAGATGTATAGGTCATGATAATTGGAAAACTCAATTGAAGCCCCTACCACAATTAAACAAGCCAGGCATATGTTTGCCTTAGTAAAGTACATATGACCTCAGGTCTATCTTGTTATGTATGAAACACTATTTCTGAGCTATCTAGTTTTTAAAATGCACTGACAGCAACAGCTTTAATTTAAAATGCCAGTGTTCGATATGTCAAAGCTCAAATATTCTCTGGAAAGAAGCTTTAATGCACATATATTATTCATGTACCATCAGAGAACAGATCCCTGAGTTGATTCTGTCCAATGTATTATTCGCCAAAGACCATATAAAGCAAATTTTTGGTGGGTGATAGCAGACCCGAGAATTTTTCTGCTTGATGCTTTTGTTATGCAAGGAAATAAAAGAGGAAAAAGGAAAAATACAGAATTATTCAGTTTGGGGCTAGGAGATAGAAAGCCTAGGTTTAATAAAACATCAATTTCATTACCTACCTACCATTTGGGCAAGAAATTGCAGAACAGAATGGGAATAGCATGTGCAGCAAAAAGGGAATGAGTGCAGACTTCTCAGAGATGAGCCGCAGCTCAGGCGGGTTTCTTATATCCTGGTCCTTCATCCTCTTACTTCTTGTGGTGGTTTGAATGAAATAACCCTGTAGCCTCCTCGTGTGTTTTGAATACTTGGTTCCCAGCTGATAGTAACTGGGGAAAGTTGTGGGATCTGTAAAAGACTTAGACTTGCTAGAGGAGCTGTGTCAGGCTTTGGGGGAATACAACCTCTAGCCCAATACTCAGACTGCCCCTATCTTGCCGTGGTAGAGACGCATGCACACCTAGTGCACTCTTACTACTTCCTCCCTGCTGATGTGACAAGATGCGATGATCACCTGTCTGCTCCACCGTGCTTCCCCTGCCATGACGCAAGTTCCCTTTGAAACTGTGCGATGACTGACTGCTGCATGTGAAGGCTGATACCCTTGTTAGAATAGAGAAACCGACTCCATCGTAAGTTTGGGGAAGCATTATGTTTGGAATAGAATATAAATGTCAGCAAATATTATGTCAAAGATTGATACAAGGAAAGTTGGGAAGATATTGAATATAATTGTTTATTAAAACAAACTTTATCAAGATAGCATTATATTCAATGAAAGTGCCTTATAGCCCATTAATTTGCAACTTTGTAAATTACCTACATTTATTCAAAGAGCTAGCTAGCTGTTTTGTGTTGCCAGGGATGGGGGCTAGGTGTAAACTAGGTTCTGCCCAGAAAGGGAAACTATTCAATGCTTAGGCCACAGTCTATCATAAAGGAGAAGAAAGGCAGGCATGATACTGCACTGCCAAGCATGCAGAGGTGCCTAAGTACTGGACGAAAACAAGCATGCAGATCTCTGTAGGATTAATCTTAATCTACCTGATAGCTGGCCTCATCTTATTCTCAGAAACCCCAATTCCATTAGTTCTGAAAAAAAGAAATTAAACTCTGAGACTAAAAGTTCATTACCTAATGAACAAAATGATAAAAGTTCATTACCTAATGAGCAAAAACACTACTAAACCAACCAAAATAAAAATGCTTCAGAATTCATATTCAACTCAATACTGTATGTAGTAAGATACTAAGACATCACACCATTATTACATGAATAACTTATAAATTTGTATTTTACCTACTTTACTCTAAGGAACTTCCTTAAAGCTAAAATCATTCTTACAGGTCGCTAATCATGAGGGGCACAGTGTTACCTGTTTTTGTTTTTGTAAAACTACCAAATTCTTATTCCACAGCAACACTGAAAGTATTTAAATTCTAAATGCTCTTCTCATCTAGTGCGTGAACACACTGTTCAAGAATTCCTCTTGCTTATACACAAACTGGAGTAACCTTTCATCTCTGGAGAACAGTGGTAGGCATTGTTGCTCTGAATGAGGCAGCATGTTGTAAGGAGGAAGTCTGAGATTAGGAATCAGGCTCAGCTCCAGTCACTTGTTAAGTGAAAAGAAAGAAAAAAAGAATACACAGAATACTTAATCTCTCTTCATTTCATCACATTTTGGGGTACTAATACTTTTCTGGCTACCTTGCAGGACTCTTTAAGAATCAAATGAGGAATTAGCCAAAAACGCTTTAGAAATCATAAAGCACTATGTAATAGAAAGGGATTAACACTATATGCTACTAGATTCTAAATACTTTGTCATGAAGGAATTAAAATGTGAATCTTCTTTAAGGTACTCAGAATCATGATATTAAATTGCTATGCAAAGTTCAATCTGAAACCCCAAACTTTATCTTTAAGCTTCTTGAAACTATGCAGTGTACAATTTCTTTGAGAATAGCATCTAACATTCATTGTATCTTATCCAAAATATTGGACTGGAATATTACTCATATCTTTACCTGATCCCTTTTAACATTTAATTAAACTTATCCATGAAAGTTTATTACCAAATTCTTTCTTTTCAAGAGAAACTATGAATTAACCATGAATTTGGAGAAATCTCAAGAATTTTCATGTAGTGAGGAGTTAGACATGATCTGTTTGGACCCACAAAGTGCACACCTGTAATTCTACCACTTGGGAGGTGATGGCAGGAAGCTTTTGAGTTCAACCTCATCCTCAGTGAGATAGCAAATTCAAGACCAGCCTGGGCTACAAGAGACCCTGTCTCAAAACAATAAGAACAACCAAAGTGGCATTGGGAAGATATGCTTGACTAGTGAAGCATCAAGGAAGCCTTTTCTACAGTGAAACTAACCAAAGGACAGTGAGCTCCTCCTCACAAGAGATATTCAAGTGCCGGCTGCACTTGGGAGGAAACACAACTCATAGCAACTTTTCCTAAAAGGAAAAAGCCTCTATTACAAAAGAATTTCTCATACCCCCAGGGGGCTGGTAACTGAAAAAAGTTGTCCACCAGCATCCTATGTATAAGACTTTTCAACATGAAAAATTAATTCTCCCCAAATCAACATAATGTGTGGTACTAACCATTTCTCAAACTTTGCAGTGTATTACTGTTTCGCATAACATCATGGTACTCATATGAAAATAACATCCACAGATGTGAATTACACAATATATAATTACCATGTGAACTCCATGAGAGAGAAGAACTTATCATTAATAGACCTTGTGCCTAGAATGCTTTCTGAGCAAATATAAATGTTGTGAAGGTTAAATTCGATTATTATGTTCCTGCAGAGAACCTTGGCTAATATAGGTGCACAACACACAGTGTTACCTAAAACTTGTGTCAAATATGGCTTATTTCTCCACCCAGACTCTTCATACCTATTGCTCCAAGAAAAGAACAGAAAAAAGTAAACACTCTCTCCATTTCCACAGCAAGGACAGGCAACTTTGAAACACACCTTCTTGGCATTGTAGAGGTCACGGAGGTAACAGATATGAGCCAGTTATTTCTTATCAAGAAATCCCCCAAACATACTGCTACTAAGATGAGCCTTACTGGTTAAAGCTTGCTTAAAAATCATAGAATTTGCCGAAGTAACATCATTTTCCTAGGGAAAACCTATGCCAAGTCGAATTTAGTATAATAAACAATTCCAAAACACACCTAATCTCTGCCTTAGTCTCTGTGCAGTCACCACCGATAGGTTAAGCTCTCTTGGATGCGCTAATATTGTACATTTTCAAAGAAAAAATGAAGATGAACAAATAAAAGCCTCTGATATAAAGGCTCAGCCAAACCAACACTAATTCAGTTTTAATAACTTTATTTGCATTTCATCTTGACCAGGGTAAATGCTTATTGGTTGATGGAAATTTTGATATCAAGCCTTTGCCTGGGATTTCTCTTTCCTCACAAATGTGTTTAGGAATGCCAAAAAAAGACCCAAATAAGCATTAAATACAACCCGAGAAAGTAAAGAAAGGTCAATCCCCACCAGGCAGTAACAGAGAGAGAGTAGTATTTAATATCTGCTAATGCTTCGTCGTCATGCATGAACTGTGTTCACATGCTTTAGGATCAAGCAGGCCAGTGAATGACTCCATTTGACAACAGCTGTGATTTCTCTGAGCACAGTCCCATGTCCTGTTTCCTTTTATTGCTGCCAGTATAGCTCCCATACTGACTTAACTGCCAATTTTGAAAGGTTATCGACAATACATTAGATTCAGAGAGAGTTGAGCTGGCTTCATCACAGAAGATTAATGTGAATAGGTCAGCACCATGAGACTCAGCGCTGCCCGGGGCAGCGGATCATGCCAGCATGGATTTCACACCCGTGCACACACACAGTCCTTGTATCAAATACTGGCCACGAGAGCCTTTTAAGGAGAAAAAAATAAGGTGGGGAGAGGAAATGAGAAAACTATTTCTCCTAAAAGACAAAAACAAATACAGATTGATGAATATTGAGATGGGTGATGAAGGGATTTGGGCCATTAGGCCAGTGAGTCTACAAGTTCCCACAGAGACACTAACAGGCTTTTTGCAGAGCCAAAAGCAGGGGCCACCGCAGTCTCAGCATTGCCCATCCCCTAACACAGATCACCTGGGGAAGCTCGCTCACTGCCACCTCTCAAAAGCACCCATCTCCTTCACCCCTCCTGGTGCTCCTGAGCCCAGTCTTCCAGCCAGGAAGGACTCTTCTAAGTAGATGACAGGGCTGGAGAGCACTCAGATGCTTCAGGAGAGCACAGAGCATCCCCATTAAAGACTTCCCTGATGATGGTGCTGAGGAAAGAACACCATGGAGCTGCCCCTGGCTGGGATCCTGTGATCACACTGGCAGAACTTCATGAAGCCAGGTACCTAAACAGGTACGCTGTGCTCCGTGCTATTCAATTGAGTAGTAAAA
>PVHP010042942.1:0-14758 GCA_004024765.1 Zapus hudsonius
CCTCTAGCTTCATTGTGCTATAAATTGAATATACATGTATGTATATGTATGTATATATATTCTATAAGAAGTAATATCTTTTTGACATATATGAGCACTGTGAAATGATTAAATCGATATTAACATATCTACTATTTCCTACACTGAACATTTTTGTAGCAATAACATTTTTAGATTTAGTTTTCAAGTATTTCATCCATGTTACTAATTGTAGTCACCATGTTGTATAGTACAACCCCCAAAACTTAGTCACTGAAACTTTGTATTCTGTAACTTCTCTCCTCATGTCTAAATTCTGTAAGATTGCATGTAAATTGTCTTTCTGTGCCTGGATCACTTACTTCACTTAGCAGTGTCCTCTGGATTTATCCATGTAGCAAACAAAAAAAGTTTCTTTTCCCAGCACTCCAGTGTGTGTGTGTGTGTGTGTGTGTGTGTGTGTGTGTGTGTGTGTGTGTGTGTGTGTGTGATTTTCAGTGCTCTGGATAGCTCAAAAAATGGAATCATACAGGATTTGTTCTTTTGTGATGGCTTACTTTATATAGAATAATGTGCTCTAGGTTCATCCATGTCTTTTATCAGGTAGTTAATATTTCACTACATGGATATGCTACATATTCTCTATCTGTTTGATGGACACTTTGATTATTTCCACCTCTTGACCAGTTTGTGGTTTGTTGCAATGATTGTGGAAGTGCCAATATCTAAGATCTTATTTAAAATTCTTTTGAATATATACCCAATATGTCATGGCTAGGTTGTAAAGTAATTCTGTTTTTATAGTCATTTGAGGGATCTATACTTTTTACCATAGCAGCTGCTGCATTTTACATTCCTACCTTTAATAAACAAGAGTTCTGATTTCTCTATCTTCCCCTACCCTTGTTACTTTGAGGGTTTAATTTCTTGTTGTTAAATCCCTACTCTTAACCATCTCTTATGTCCTCTCTCTATGAGTGTTTTTTAAAAGGATTTGAGTTGGTATCTCAATGTGGTTTTGATTTGTATTTCTCTGATGAGTAGTTAGTGTGTGTTTTTTATGTTTCTTGGTCATTTGCAAGTCTTCTTTGGAGAAACTAACATCAATTCCTTTGCCCATCTTTCAACTGAAAACTTGTTATTGCTATTGAGCTGTAGGAGTTCTTGCATGTCTTGGTTATTAACCTCCCTATCAGATACTCAATTCACATGTATTTTCTCCCATTCTGTGTCTGCCTTTAAAGAGTAGTACTCAGATTTGATGTAGCTCTATTTGCTTTTTTCTATTTGTCTACTTTTTCTTTTGTTGCCTGTGAGTTGAGTGTTATAGTAAGAAATCATTGCCAAGTCCAGCATTCTCTGTTTTCTTGTAGGTATTTTATAACTTTAGTTCTTATTATAAGTCTTTGTTCCATTTTGAGTTCATTTTTGGATGTGGCAAGAGGTAAGGACTAAACAGTTCTTTGGCTTGTGGGCATCCAGCTTCCCCTGTAAAATTTGTTCAGGTGACTGTCTTTTGTCTACTGTACTATGTGGGCACCACTGAGGAAGATCACTTGACCACATTATTTTTTTTTAATATGTAGAAACTTTGTAAGTACAAGTCATTTGTTGGTACCACCGTTTCCCTCCTCCCTGCCCCCTTTCCACTGAGGTTCCTTCTCAGTGGGATTGCTGGTATGTTCCATGGGATTGAGGGCTATGAGTTGTTCAAGCAACAGTTATTGGCGGGAAGGGGGGAGTGCCTCTGGATATTTTCCCCACCATGGCTTTTTATATTCTTTTTGACCCCTCTTCCACAAAGTTCCCTGAGCCATAGTAGGTGAGTTTTAAGTCTGCTTAGTGCTGAGCTCTTAGCAGCCTCTGGATTTCTGCTTTGGAATGTTTTGTGTATCCTCAGTGTCTGTCTCCATCACCCTGGTGTGCAGATTATCTGGCTCCCTGTGGAAGCAGCATTTTTGCTCATCTCGCCACTTCCTCTGTGGTTTCACATGGGCCTTAGCTGATGTGTTAGTGGTGGTTCATCTCCTGCTAGGGCGTCAGCTATCATTTCTGGTCTTGTTTGTAGAGTTGGGTTGTCCACGGTTCTTGCTGCCTTCTGAAAAATAAAAACAGATTCTTCAATAGAGAGTGAGACCAGCATAGGTTAAATGGTATTGTTAATTTGGCATAATTATAATGAGTGTAGCCTCTCTTTAGGCCCCTGGTTAGTGGAAACTTCCCCCATGGAGATTCTTGGTCTCCATAGGAATTTGGCTTGGATCCCAGTTCCAGTTAAGTGTTCCTTGCCACTGAGTGGATCTCTCAGCCAATCAGAGAGCCCTTGATTAACCCCCTAGGTTGAATGCCACTATTGCACAGGTGTGTACATCTTGCCATACTGGTCACTGTCCTATAGCTGTGTCCCCTGCTTTCTCCCAACATTGTTGGCCACTCTCCCCTGGCAGCTCATGCAGCACATTCTAGAACACTATATGGGCTAACCACCTGGAAACTGGCTTCCTTCCAGACTCCTGTCGGGTCTCCTGATGTGGGACGGCCACCTGTGGTGTCTTCAACAATAAGGTCTTATCTTTTACCCCAAGTGGGTAATAAGATGCTTTGACATAAGTCTGTCTTGTTTTGGGGACCTCATAGATCTCTGATCAACAGCTCACTGTGGGTATTAACCAATTTCTGGTACTGGGAGTTACAAGCCAGAGCCATTTCTATTAGGGTAAGGCTTCATCCCACCCTCTTCAGGGCCCTTTTTAACCAGATAATATGTGTGGAGTCAATTCTTAATTTTCTTACTTCTCTCTAACCTTTTATCTGTTTAGTTTTTAGATATGTTTTATGGACAATTTCCTTATTCTACCTCCACCTTCTAGGTACTAAGATTATAGGCACACCTGGCTGCCATTTAATTTTTTTTTTACTGTTACTGAAATAGGTCTGTGTATAAAATAAGTCTCCCTTGATTTCTAATCATTCTTTTTGTCTAGCAATTTATTCTGTTTCATGACTATCATGATTATTTATGTCTGTGGTGATAAAATGGCCAGAAACTTAAATAGCATTTTTTAATCAAATATTCTAACACAATACAATCAAAGATACGTTAGTTAAATTGATACATGCTGAGGAATGGCAGTAGGAAGATATTCTTAAGACTTTAAAGTCTTTGTTTTCCATAATTAAACCATTTTGTCTATAAGAGCAGAGTTTTTGTATGTATAGTTTTTGTATGTATAGTTCTATAATAGTCTTAAATCAGAGCCTAGGTGTTTTGGGCAGCATTCCTTGTTGTTGGGTGGTGTGATGCCATGTGCAGTGCCAAGGGCTCATGTTGTGTGTTAAGACCCAAGGTCGCAGTAAAGTAGCATAGAAGATACAGGCAAGTGCTGCCAAAAGCCTCTTATATTCATTACATATTTTATTTTGAATTGATTTTTGGTTGTTACATGTTCAGAAACTTCTTACTGTTGCCAAATTTTGTGACCCACACATCTAGTTACCCAAACATATGAAGTTGTGACCCGCAGTTTATGAAATTTGGTAAGATGTTCATTGTGAAATGTCCTGGCAGTTGTGGCAGGTCTTTTTGACTGCTCTGTAGCTGTCCCTGGCTCATCTGCTTTCTGTGCCTGACAGAGGCAGGTCTCCGACTCAGGAAGGAAGGACTGGAAGACAAGGGGCAATCCTGAAGCTTGGCATATGTGTCGTGTAGCTGCCCTGGCTGCTCACATGGGACCTTCGTGTTTCTCATGTCTCAACAATACTTTTTCTGGTTGTCAAAGTGTTCTACTTGTCATAAAATGTTTAGGAAACAGAAAATAGAAAACATAAATGTTTAATGCCACCAAAAACTTTTATCATTTTAGAGTATTTATTCTCTTTTACTGTTTTTTGGGGTTTTTTTTTTGTGCCAGTACTACGCTATTCTTATTACAGCGTTTAAAATTGAAATGCCTTCAGAATTACCGTTTTTACTCAGGATTGCTTTGGCTGTCTAAAGTCTTCTGTGAATTTTAAGATGTTTTAATGTCTGTGAAGAATAGGATGGAAATTTTATGAAAATTACATTAGCCAAATAAATTAATTAAATCTCTTTTTTGGTAATATAGCCATTTTCATAGTACTATTTCTGCCAACCAATGAGGAGTGTGGGAGGTCTTTTCATCCTCCATGTCTTCTTAAGTGTGGGACATTTCTCATTGTAGAAATCTTATCTCCTTGGTCAGATTTTTTATATGTTCTCTCTCTCCCTCTCTCTCTCTCTCTCTCTCTCTCTCTCTCTCTCTCTCTCTCTCTCTCTCTCTCTCTCTCTCCATTTTATAGACTATTGTGAACAGGATTATTTTCCTGATTTCTTTCTCAGCATGTTCATTATTGGTATATAGAAAAGCTGCTGATTTTTGTATGTTGATTTAGTAAACCAATACTTTGCTGAACATGTTCATCAGATCTAAATTTTCTATCGTGTTTTGGGTTTGTTAAGTAAAAGATTATATCATCTCAAGCAGGGATAATTTGGCTTTTTTCTTTCCAATTTGTGTCACTTTTGTTTTCTTGTTCTAACTGAAATTCTAAGTACTGTATAGACTAAGAACAGACACCCTTGTCTTATTACTGATTTTAGAGGAAATATTTTCAGAACCCCCCCCCATTAAGCATCATGTCAACCATAGGCTTGTTGTATATAGCTTTCCTTTTTGTTGAGGTATGTTCTTTCTATTCCTATTCATGGATTTTATGCTAAAGGGATATTGAACTTTTTTGACGCCTTTTCTGCATTTATTGAGGTTATTATGTGATTTCTATCTTAACTCCATTTTTGCTTGCTGAATTACACTGATTTGCCCACTCTTCCCCCCCCCCCTTTTTTTGAGGTAGGGCCTTCCTCTAGCACAGGCTGACCTGGAATTCTCTATGTAGTCTCAGGGTGGTCTTGAACTCATGGTGTTGGGATTAAAGAGGTGTGCCACCAAGCCCGGATCAATTTGCACATTTTGAACCAACTTTGCATACATAGGATAAAACTGAGGTGTTCATGGTCTGTTACCTTCTTAATGTATTCTTGAATTTGGTTTGCAGATATTTTATTGAGGTTTTTGTGTCTATGTTGATCATTCTGTAGTTTTGTTGTTGTTGTTTGTGTTTTGTTGTTGTTGTTATGCCCTTATCTGGTTTTCTTGTCAGAGTAAGGCTGGCTTCATAGACCAAGTGGTTCCTTTTTTCTTTTATGGACTGGTTTGAGAAGCATTAGTTTTTTCTAATAGCCTGGTAGAATTCAGCAGTGATTCAGTCTGGTCCTGAGCTTTACTTTGTTGATTTAACCTCACTTGACTTCTATCTGCAGCCTAGCATGGATTTAGCACTGTAACACCTTCATGCTCTCTTGGTCAGCAGCCTGCTGCCACCAAGAGTAAGAACTATAACCACCACCTTTGTCCTCTTGGTTGGCAAGCCCACTTCCATCAAGAGTCCAGGCTTTGTTTGAGTAGTTGTCATACTCCCTGTAAGTAAACCCTCGTTTATCCACCCTTCCCAACTGTCCACACCATTCTTCAGGTGGAGAGACAAGGACCTGGAGGAAGAGTCAACTGTTTCATAAGCAC
This sequence comes from Zapus hudsonius, assembly GCA_004024765.1. Taxonomy (NCBI): domain Eukaryota; kingdom Metazoa; phylum Chordata; class Mammalia; order Rodentia; family Dipodidae; genus Zapus; species Zapus hudsonius. Next base: position 5,580 of record PVHP010042942.1, read on the forward strand.
TTTCATTTCATGGAATTTAATAAAGTTTTACTACTTACTTTAGTTTCTGTATGTAAATATGTATATGTGTAAGGGAAAGAACTTGTGTTTATAAGGTAAAATAAAATATAAATATATACTTTTTACCTTACATATTTTAATATATATAGAAAAATTAGAAGCATGCTTGCAAAAATATTAATAATAGTTTTTTTGTAGGTAGTAGATGGCTTGAGCATTTTTTGTATTCACCTCTTTTCTTCTCTCTTCCCCTTCTCCTTTATCTTCTTCCTGATTCCAGGACAGGTCTTGCTGTGTTGCCTAGGCTGGCCTCAGATACTTGGACTCAAGCAGTCTCCTGCCTCAGCCTCCTCAGTATCTGGGACTGTTAGCATGAGCCACAGCACCAGCTTTACCTGTTTTCTAGCTCTGTAAGATTTTTTTTTTACACAAGAACACTTTTTCTTGTGCATGATGACTAAAGGGCAGCCTTCTAGCCCCGTCCCTTTTGCCTACTCCAGCCTCCCCTTCAAAGTGAGCTCCAGCTTCCCTTGACTCTGGGAAAGCTCCAGATGTCTCTTCTCACAAGCCAGCTCTGAGACTTGTGTTTGCCCAGCATGTGGGCATGTGGTAGGTGGGGGCAAGATTCACATCCTAACATTTTCTTTTCTCCATCATGACCAGCCTGCTATGGGATGGACAACGAGGATGAGAACCACTACGTCACACAGCTCAGGGAAGTCTACACCAGCTGTGACACAACAGGGACAGGCTTCCTGGACCAGGAGGAGCTGACCCAGCTCTGCAGTAAGCTTGGCCTGGAGGAGCAGCTGCCTGCACTCCTGCAGCTTCTCCTCGGAAACGACCGCTTTGCCAGGGTGAGTGTGGGCTCCTCCGTGGTGAGTGCAGTGGGCCCTCCTGAGGAACAGCACAGAGCTTCAGGGACAGTGCAGTAGCCCCTCCTAAGGAACAGCACAGAGCTCCAGGGACAGTGCAGTGGCCCCTCCTGAGGAACAGCAGAGCTCCAGGGACAGTGCAGTGGACCCTCCTGAGGAACAGTGCAGATCTTCATAGGAGGCTGGCATGGGAATAGAGGTTCACATGAATATTTGGTAACTTCTTTGCCAGGGTGAGTGTAGTCTCCTGAGGAACATTGCAGAGCTTGGAAGCAGACTCACATGGGTATTTGGTAACTGCCTTGCCAGGGTTAGTGTGGGCTCCTTCTTAGGAAAAGCACAGACAGCTCCATAGGAAGCTTGCATGGCATATGGTAAACATCAGCAGAAGAAAGATTCTTGTGAAAGGAAAGTTATTAGCAAATGGAACAGTATTTGTCTTCTGTGAATTGTAGAAGGAAATTTGGAACTGAAAATATGTTACACCCACCACAACCAGCTATTAGTTCCTGAATTTGTTGTTTGATTTGGTTTTATAAAATTGTTTGCAAAGTTTATTTGATGATGGGCTGATGGTTTGCTTTTATCTTCCTTGTGCTACTCTTCTAATGAAAATGAATTTAAGTATGTGTTTGAAAAAGCAAAGTGAATGTTCTCACTCTAAAAGGCACCAGTTTCTTCATAAGAAAAAGATCCAAAGCTGCCCATCTATGAAAAGTAACATTGTTCTCTCTTCAAATTCACACAGGTTAACTTTGATGAATTTAAGAAAGGCTTTGTGGCTGTGTTGTCATCAAATGCTGGTGTCAGCCCCTCTGATGAGGAAACTAGTTCTTCGGAATCAGGTAAAAGGGTTACCTCTCACTTCAGTTTCTTTCTGTTAGTTATTTGTTACCTTTCAGACTGTAACATAGCAGTTCTGCAAACTAAATTCTCACCCTACTTTCTGTCACTTTCAAGCCATGTGGACCCGCACAAAGCATCTGGGGTTTCTTCCTCTGTGGTCAGTGTCAGATTGCAGCCTGTATCGCCTGTAGAACTCTTTTTTTTTTTTTTTAAATATTTTATTCATTTTCAAGCAGATGAGAGAGAGAGAGAGAGAGAGAGAGAGAGAGAGAGAGAGAGAGAGAGAGAGAGAACCAGGGCCACCACCTTGTGAGTCTGGCATATGTGGGTCCTGGGGAATTGAACCAGAAGCCTTAGGCACTGGAGGCGAGTGCCTTAACCGCTGAGCCATTTCTCCAGCCCTCGCCTGTAGAACTCTTGACAAGTGAGATAATGGGTGTTTAGGAGGGACTGATGTAGTGTGAGGAGTGCACAGCCCTGGGACTCCCAAGTGCCAAGCAAGCAGGCTGGTTCCCACCCAGGACACCAACATTTACCATAACATTGATGTTGACTGACTGGAATCCTGTTGTAGTAATGGGGTGGTGGGGCATGGATACAATAGTAAATACAAGTGGTGTCATTGTGGGGAGACCACCAAGCCCTTGGCAGAGTCCTGAGGTATAAGAGCAGTGGGCCTGGTGGGAGAAGGCTGCTGGCAGTCCTGCTCAGGGCCTTGTGCACTGTGTGAAGTGGATAGTGAGTGGTATGGGTCACTGGGGACAGCTACCTCATTGAGTTTGCCGCATGACCATAAGACAGGCTGGTGCATCAAGGGACCCTGGTCAGGAACAGGAGCACGGAGATGAATAGTAGGTGGGGAGGTAGGAAAAGTGACAGGGGACTAGAACTCATACCAAGTGTTTTCTGAGTATCTGGCCCTGAGCTTCATGTATATGTTAAGTCATAGAAGTCCTGTGGTTTATCATACCCATGAGTGAGGGGAGAAAGGGGTTCATCCATGAGGCATAGTTAGTAAGAGCGAGGCTTTGAGTCCCTGCTGTCCAGTGTTAAGCCCTGGCCCCTGGGCCCTGTGCACATCTTTGTCAGAATCTTGTGCTTGGTGCTTGGCCAGGGTCAGTGCCCTTTCCATGTCCTTGCTGATGCTACAGGCTCCCAGGCTCAGGGCACAGAGCTTTAGGGTCAGTGTCAGCCCCACCCACACCATTTGCACAGTCCTTTCATTGTCTCACACACCTTCCTCTGCAAAGATGTGAAGAGAGCTGTTTGCCTTTCCTGATTCGTAGGAGCTTGGAAGGTGGTTGGGGATAGCAAAATGTCTTGGGAAAAGTGAGGCCCTCGCCCCACCGGGGTACTCGAGAAACAGGATATCCCACTTCCCACCATGTGGGACTTAAAATTCTCCATTTGTGGGATTCAGTCTCTGTTCTTCCAAAGTTAACAAAATTCTCGAAGATTACTTATGGACAATTTTTATCCATGTATAGAATGTAGTTTGATCATGTTCACCTCCTATTACCTTCTCTTGTCCCTTCCCTGTCTTGCTGAACTCCTCCTTCCTAACTAGTCCTGTTTTTTTTTTGTTTGTTTGTTTTATCAAATCCAGTTCCTTTTCTTTGAATTAGAATTTGAACACTTCCCTCAGTTACATAGCTCTATACTCTGCCCAAAATATTGCTTCTGGTGTCACTGGGTGGAGATCGACACCTGCTTATCTTTATTATGTGATTTCTTTTTTGGATGAGGTGATACGAACAAACATCAAAAGAAATGGTTTTACCCAAAACTAGATTGGCGCTACTTATGAGAACACAGGCGAATTACTGGAGCTCCACCAGCCTCCTCTCCTCCAGCAATTGTTTACTGCTAATATAACCTTGGTCAGAGGTCTTGGGATTCTTAGCTTTCTAAGCTTCCTGAGCTTCCTAACTTCCTGAGTCTTGGGGTCCTCTCTCCTCTCTCCTCCCTCCAGGAGGGAATGTTTCCATTTGGAGAAACAGCTACACAGCAATCTCTAAACACTACCCCCTTGACTACTGACCTGAGACTAGGGGCTTGTGGCTGCAGAGGCACCCTTCAGGGTTGAGTTTGAGTAGATGTCTTCTGCCCCATCCTCCTCATCTTGCTCACTGACTCGTCTATCCTCATCACTGCTCCTTGCTCCATCCATACTGCTTGCCTCCTTGGCCCATCATGCCATCTTCTTCCTGATTTCCAGTCTTTCTGCCAGTGCCCTCTCCATGAACAGAAATGTGCTTTGGCTACTGCGGGGGTGAGTTTGTTGACGTGGCCATGTACCTGGATTGTGAAGAGTAGCCCTGCTGTTTGTTGTTAAGGGCCATTATTGCAATTTACTTTTCTGACATTGTTACACTTCTCCAATAGTCAGTATGTACAGAGATGGCACACAGGTGTGCAGGGTTCTGGCCACCTCTTCCTGTACCACTTCAAGGTGCCTCTATAGGCAATGGGAAGGGAGAAGAAAACCCCCAGCCACAGCTTGTGTGCAAATGAAAGCCAGAGTAGAGTCAGTGGCAAGTGCCTTTATTAACTAGCAGTTCACTTACCCTTTTTTTAACACCTGGGGGAGCATGCCAGGATGTCCTGCCCACTGCAAATGAGTGTCGGGTGCATGTAGCACTTTTTGCATCAGCTTTATATGAGTGCTAGGGAATTGAATCTGGGCCAGCAAGCTTTGCAAACAAGCACCTTTAACTGCTTGGCCATCTCAGCACTTGGCTGTTCTATATGAAGTCTTTCTTCATGGGCTGGAGTGACTCTGCAAACACTGGTACATTTTTCACGTGCTCTCTTGATTTCTCTCTACTGATTTAGAAACTTCTCCTGCTCTCCAGCTTGTCCCATGAGCTCTGTCCCTTCAAGGGCAGTATGCATGGTAAGGCCTGCAATACCTGTTGTCTCGGGTTGGCTACTAATGATGCCCACAAGGACCTTCAAAATATCCTCACAGCCCCCTTGTATTTTTCGTCCACCTTGAATATAAGGTACAAGTTGGTGCAAAGAAGAAAGAAAGGCAAGGGAGGGTGATTCAACACCAGCTTAGGGTTTTTTCAAGGTAAACACTGTGGAGGGGGTCTCTGACTCTATGTTTGGCTGACAGGAGGAAGGAAGTGGGCTGATGGAGGTGGAGAGTTTTTCAGCCAGCCAGTCCTATTAGAGAAAATGGGAGTGACTATTACTGATCCCATTAGGAGAAAGGAAATGGGGTGGCTGTTCCTGATCCTATTAGGAAGAGGAGGCAGAAGTTTCAGTTTAGAGAGGAAAAAAAAACAGATAGTCTACTTCTGGAGAGTTTCCATCTTGAGATGGAGGCCCTGGAGCTAGCATGGAATGCCTCAGTGTCACTTCACATTTGTGGAACTCGCCTTGTCCCTTGTCCCCATTTCCTGTCTCTGTCCCTACTCTTTTGGTCAGCTGTGCTCTCACCCACCTTCCTCCTCTGATGGTACCAGGATCACTGGGTGTGGAGGAAAGAAATGAAATGCTTCTTGGAAAGTTGGGGCATTGTCATCTGTGTGGTGAGACCCAAGACACATCTGCCATGAAGATCCCCTCAGCTTCCTGGCTGGGCCAGGCCTCAATGTGCCAATCTGGTCTCTCTAGCTGCCCTTGGTCTGATTGCTTCACCCTTGAACACCCCCCCCCCCATGGCTGTTGCACCTGCCATCCTCTCCACATATACTTGGTTGGGATTCACAGAAGTGCACAGTGGATCTGGGAAGAAGAAGTATAGGAAAGCATAAGGTTTAGGTCATTGAGATAAGTCTGGAGGCCAAAATCCACACCTGCTCTGCCCCAGACCTTCCAGTCTGCCACAGGCTTGCAGTCACCCAGCTATTGTCTGTAGCCTGTGCCTGGCTAACCAGATAGGAGTGGTCCTGAGGTGAACAGCTGTAGAAAGCAGTTGTCATGTTTCTGGAGCTTGGTGTTCTTGGATTATTGTGAGCTGTATTTTATATCAGTGTTTCATTCCATAAACAAAAGCAAAAATGCTTGAGAAAAATGTGAATGACACCTGGAGTTGAGTGGGAAGTCCCACTCTACCCACCCTTGCTTTCCCAGCCTCATTCCAAGCACTAGGACAACTGGTAAGGGTTCTAGGGTTCTCCAGATGTCATCTGTGGGCTTAACAGTGTGTTTGTGAGTCACACTGGTCCAAATCTGCAGCTTCTGAGAGGGTTTTACCACATGTGGGCCCAAAGCCTACCTTACACTCCCCTCCCCCACACACATGCACTTTAACTGCTGTTCTCTTTTTAGCCACTTCCTGTGCTGTCCCACCAAAGTATGTGAGTGGCTCTAAGTGGTATGGCCGTCGGAGCAGACCTGAGCTTTGTGACTCTGCCACCACAGCCAAGTATGGACCAGAACAACAGGCCAAGGGCAGCCTGAAGACGCCACTCCGGCGCTCTGCGTCTCTGGAAAGTGTGGAGGTGGGTCAGCCATCATGTCCCATTCAGGTTCCAGTAACCTTTCAGCTTGTCATTGTCTAGAGGATGTGGGGAGGGGACTATGTTTCTGAGCATCTTATGTTGCCAGCAGCTTGGGTGCAAGCTATGGCGGTACTTTATTGAAAACTGTTCAGTCTGCCTGTCTGGGACATTTCTAATCACTGGGCTCTCTCCCTCAGACTTGGAGCAGTGGGGACTTTGTGCAGGAATCTTTGCTTATGGCCACCCTCCATTCTCCAACTGCACCTCCAAGTCCACATTATGGCTTCACAAGAGGAAATGTGTAAGGAGTAGAAAAGGAAAAAATGTCTTTAATACAGCCTCAAGGTTAGGAATTTGAAGGTATCAAGTCTATGGCCCAGCTTGCCTCAGGCACTTAGAATGCTCCAAGGCCCACAGGCCTAGAGCCTGGTCAATGACAACCAGTTCCCTCCCTGGAGCTGTGGGAGCTGGCCGTTTTCCTGCCCTAGGCCTTTCACTGCAGTGCCTGGGGGTCACCAGCTGATGGAGCCTCACCTACATCATGTCAAGAAATCATTCCATGAGGCAAGTATACAGCTTTTGAGTTAGTCATGAATTCATCAAACCCATTTCTTAAGGATTTCAGAAAATTCCTGGTTCCTGCTCTCTGTGATGTCAACTTTATTGAGAGCTTATCTTTAATAAGAGCTCTTGGAACCCAAATTAATTCAGTTTATATTTTAAACACTCTTGAGGCAAAGATGAAGAATCTCTTCTCTCAGGGGACTGTTACACGTGGACAACAAGCCCAGAATATACCTTTAAAATTGTTTTATTTGTTCTTTGATAATTTTACACTTCTATATAATGTATTTTTAATATATTCACTTTTATTACCCTCTATTTTTGACAATATAATTAAAGAACATTTGTTTTTCGCTAAAACCTTATCTGGAGGACATAAGTAAATTGTGTCTCCACACCTTGAAGGATGTTAGTGCAGTGAGTATTATAAAGCAGATATGAATGTGGGAACCAACATTAACTGACAAAGAACGATTTCCACTAAATTATAAAAATGTTTAAGTAAAAAAAGAAATGAAAAAGGGGCAATGGAGGTTTCAGATGAAAAAGATCCTCACATGTCTCTGATACACTCAGTCTTGCCTAGAGTATAACACATGGAAACAAGATTACTATAATACAAACTTCCACTCCAGCACGCTGTGCACACCTGGGTTCCAAGCCCACCCTTGACCACCATGCTTCCAACTCATTTCCCAGCCTGTTGGGCCTGCCAATGAAGGAGCACATTGAGCTTCTCTTTGATCCAGTCTTTGTTAAAAGGCTGGTATGTCTGGATATCAGCTCAGTAAACAAGGCAGCTGAGATCTGTCAGGTTGTCAACAAAAATCCAAAAACTGGCTGAGATCATGCGATGAGGGGCTGTTGGGATTATTCTCTTCAGATGTTCTCCGTACATGGTACAAACAGCTTCCATGCACTCATTCACAGATTCATAGTCAGCATGAGTTCTTTCTTCTGGCCTCTTTGTAGGCTCTTTGTAGACACCACACCAAATGCTTTGCTGCAGCCGCCACCTCCAACACGAGCTCACCCAATCCCCGTGAGAGGAGCCACCTCGTGACCCTCTCGTAACCCTCTTCCACTTCAACTCAACTCCTACTTTTATGCCTTTTTCTGGTGACTCACTGAATTTAATTGGGATTGCTTGCAGGAGTACTGGTCAGGGATATTTACTGGAGTATGGATGACTTCACCAGTGGCTACATCACTGAAGAAAATGTCTCTCTTTTCCTAGCAGCTATTAACCATAACTCCTCCTGGGGGAGGGGCCTTAAGAGCCCCTCCACCACCCCCAAAAGTCACACATTTCTTGATTGCTCTGCCTGTTCTGCTGCCTGAGGTATCAATGCTTGCTCTGAGGTGTACTGTTCCCAGAGCCCTTGAAGGGACAGAGACTTGCTCTTGACCTCTGTTTGCTGAGCTGATAGAGATGAAGAGTTCCATGGTGTCACAAGCCTAATTGGGAGAATGTACCCCATGAATGGAATGTGGACCAACTCCTGGCAAGTGCTTGCATCTGAAGCCAGCCCATGCCCTGTGCTGCTGTAGGGAGCATATTTCTCTCTTGTTAGGATGTGAGGATCCTCTGTGATTGCAGTATGGCCTGCTGATAGTTTTGGCTTCTACAAGGAGCCTTAGTATGCAGAATGAGGCATGTGTCCAATCCCACATTGGAGCCCTTTGCTTTGGAGAAGGCATTGGTCTTCACAGCATGCAGCCTGCTACTCCGTAGAACCACACCCTGCAGAGCTTTAGCCTGGGCTGCCAGCTTGGAGGGCATCCTCAGTTGTCCCTCCCCACCTAAACATCCTATTCTGCCTGCTTCTGGTGTCCATCTACCACAAGACACATTGGAGGACTCATACTTTTCATTGTGTTTTCCCACAGAGCCTCAAGTCAGACGAAGAAGCTGAGAGTGCTAAGGAACCTCAGAATGAATTATTTGAAGCTCAAGGTAACACTGACCCTGTGTTTCCTGCTATGTCTGATTAGAGCTCAGGGAGCTGGATCATTGGACAGGGTACAGCCACTAGAGTGAGGTCTAGTGAGGAGCACTCCTAGAGTAGAAGCTTCTGGCCAAGGTTGCAGGGGAGGTTCTCTGCTGTGTTTCATGGTCTGAGTTCTAATATGACCCCAGATGGCAAGTGTTACCCAGGGGGTCTCAGGCCAGAGGTCTCTGCTTAGCCTGGTCAATCCCAGGGGTGGTCTGTCCCTCCTTTCTGGCACAGTGGGGCTGGGCTTAGCCTCTTCCTGCAGTGAAGGCCCCTACCAGGGTGTGACCTGTCCCCCAGTAGAGAGTAAGCCATGGTCCTACTTCTCAAGAGCAATCAAAGGCCAGCAGGGGAGCAAATCACAGCTCTTCAGCATCAGGAGAATGAATAACTGGAAAAGGGAGAACTCAGCCATTGTGCCACCGTGGCTCTGTGGGAGATGTGGG
>PVHP010042943.1:0-14748 GCA_004024765.1 Zapus hudsonius
AAGATTCTGCTTCCCATCTCAAAAGTTAATTAACGATGAAAGTCAAGGGTCCAGACTGAGCCTGCCAGAAAGGACTCAGCAGCTTTGCCACCACCCACAGGCACAGGACAGACAGAGCTGCATTTGGTCAGGGAGGCAATGACCAAGAGGACCCGAGCCAGCTTGAGTTCTTGCTTTAGGACCAGCTTGGCCACGGACTCAAGGTGGCCCTGAAGCTCAGCTTCTGGGACTCATTTTCTCATCCTTTGAAGAGGGTAGTGTAGATCTTTCCTCCCTCCAGAAATGTGTTGAGTAGAAAGAGGAAGGGGAAAGACAAAGCAGCTTTACTGTTTTTTGAGACAGGGTCTGTGTTATCCCATACTGGCCTTGAACTTGTGATTCCTCTGCCTCAGCCTCCTGAGTGTTGGGCCATCCACCACACCTGACTGACTATAGTGTGTGTAGATTAAATCGCTAATCATGCATTGTCTAGATTGCAGGTGTGGAAGATGCAGAACACTGTGTTTTCTTTCTTCCCTCCCCTCTCCTCCCCTCCCCTCCTTTCCCTTCCTCTCCTTCTTCCCTCCCTTCTTCTCCCTTCTCTTTTCCTCCCCTCCCCTCCCTTCCCTTCTCTTCCTTTCATCTTTTTTTAAAAGCAAAAATATAAAAATAAAATTATTTTTTAAAAGGATACCTCTTGGTGAAAAAAAAATAATGGTTTGGCATGCTTTGTAGTGGTAATTATGGTGGTAACTGACTATTCATGGATATAGGGAGCTATACATCCCAAAGTGTAACATCCTTCCTTAAACCAAGTTCTCTTTAGCAATGTAAGTTAGTTGCTTTTTTAAAAAATTTTTGTTCAGGGCCTACTGTATGCCAGGTGTTTTACTGGATGAATGATCTCTTCATTTCATGAAAGTGCTCTAATTTAGATTCTCTAAGTCTTACAGTGAGGAGGGATGATTGAAAGCATCTGACTAAGAACCAACCTTGAAGGAGATGAAAGTTTAAAGTAGCAGCCAGGCCAGAGGGTGGCCATTTCAGCACAGCACAGGAAGGATGGATGTTTCTTGAGGGAAGATGGTGACAGGGAGAATTTTGCTCTTCAATGTGCATATATGACATCAGATGGTTGCTGTGGCATCCTGAAACATCTGTGTATGAAAAATTTTTAAGTTAATATCATCTTCTTGACTTTTCCAAAGTCAGGAACACCGGTCACTTAACCTCTGAGCTATTCAGTTCTCTTGAAGCACAGCCCACACGAAGATCAAAGAAGGTGATCTGAGTTGCTAAGAAGGGGTACAGAGTTCAGCCCTGCCAGCTCGTTTTATCAAAAAAAGCTTCACCAAACAGAAAATCTCACCCATGGGAGAAGTCGCCAATCCCAGTTTCCAGCAAGACCACTAGGCTGTCTGGGCTCACACTCCTCTCCTCAGGAGGTGTGAACTCCAGAAACAAGGAATTCATTTTGAGAATTTAATGGATATGTTTGTTTTGTAAGCATTTGGCCACACAAGCCCTTAGACTGATTTGGGGAAAGAAAGTTGACTCTAGGGAAGTGTCCAGATTGGGGGGGGGGATATATCTGAAGGACAGGCTGCAGCTTTTATCCCCCCCCCCCCTTTCTTGAGGTATTTCCAGTTGGGTAGCCTTGACTTTGTAATGCACACCAGAGACCTGTAGAAGCAGAAGGCTTACTTCCAGGTCTTCACTAGATAATGTATCAAGACTCAGTGCAGAGCTCTGGGGATGGAGAGCGTCAGCTCTAGTGTTTGAAGAACTTACGAACAGGAGGGGGACCTATGCATGTCATCAGAACCACGGGATGTTAGTGCCACCCTCAGCATAAAGTGCTGGGAAATTCAGGGAATGCTCCACAGGAAGATGGTATTGGGGCCAGATAGTGAAGTGTCTTCCAAGAAGGAAGATAAGGAAAGGGCAGGCCAGGAGGAGTCCCTCTGAGCAGGGGCAAGGGGAGTGAAACAGCTGGAGCCTCTCATGATGGCTCAGAGATCACTGATTTGGAGCAAAGTTTTGGGGGCCCATAGAGGGTACTGAGGGAAATATTGTTTGATATGCTTGTCTACAGAATCCAACCCCCATCTTTTGGGAAATGAGTAATTTCTCTGTGGAAAATGACTGCTAATAATAGGAAAGGAAGAGATGTTTATCAGAAGAGCCAGAACTCTTGAATGTATACATAGTATCTAGTCTCTCCTTGCTCCTCCTGGGGTATAGGTGACCTGAATGGTGTCTGAAGATGGATCATAAAAGAAACAGGTAATGCTGAGAGGCCACAGGACTAGTTAACTAGAGAAACTTGGGACTGAAATTAATAGATAATTTGCTTTTCCATGGGTGACTTTGGGGAAGGAAGAATGGGAAACAGGAAACAGGCATATTGGGTTACCTTTGTGTGTTCTGACCACCTTTCCCTTTAAAGTGGGTGGTTGCATTTGGGAAGAGGTGAACAACCTCCACACAGCCTGGGCATGGTCTGAAAAACCCCAAACCTCTGGCTGGAGAGAAATCAGTTAATGATCAGTGCTTCTGGGATGGGTAGATGGGCCATTAATTGTGAGACCTGGTCCAGCTGTGCATATAACCTTTCAAATAAGGATTTTTGCATCCCCCCTTTTCAGCCAAGAAGAGACAACCTAAGTGTTACAGGCTCCGGTGGGCCCCCTCTCTTTTTTTCCAGAAAAGGACAGTGAGCTCTTGGGAGAAGGACTTGCTTTGTGGGGCTGGAGGCTTGGGTCTGACTCGGGTTCTGAGTCACAGCTGAGGAGGAACACAGAAGGTGCTTTTCTTTGGCCCTTGGCTCTTCTGTGAGGGGAAGGCATTGGAAACTGAAAACAAGCTGAGGTTCTGCTGGCCTTTCTGACCTGTTTCTCTCCTCCCTCTGTGCTCACTGACAAACTTGTCATCAGGACAGGTCTAGGTGTCTTGAGCGGTGGATGTGGGAAGAAGTGCACTACTTGGTTTTGTCTCTGCTTCCTTCGGTCAAGGTTGGGATTCATTTGAGCAGCTAAATGAACCTTCAAATGAAGGTTTTGGGAGATAAAACCAGACTGTCAGGATCAGGAGTGGGCAAACCAAGATTTAAAGATCAAATCTGGCTGGGGCCCAATTTTATAAATAAAGTTTTATTGGGACATATCCACATCTATTCATTTACACATGAACTATAACTGATTTCATGTACAATGCTTGAGGTGAGTACTTGAAACAGACAGCCTGCCCAGGCTTAAGTATTTGCTTCCGAGCCTCTATAGAAGCCTTTTGTTGATTTCTGTCCTAGATCAAAAGCTCCAGGAGGGCCAAACACACCAGTCTAGCAATTTTTGGTTGAATGAATAGACTGCAAAATCAGAATTTATTAAGCAAACATACAATTTGACAACTGACTTCAAGTTCCTTTAAAGAGCAGTGGCGTAGCTTACGAAAATTACTTCCCATAGAAAATCTTTCAGTGCTTAAGATGCTATTAAAAATGTAACTGCCATCTATTAAGTTTTATATGTGTTAAACACTCTATCAAGGCCTTTACCCTGATTGCCTTCTTTAGTCGTAATGACCCATGGTAAGGGAAGAATTATTGACTGTAGTTTACAGATGTAGAGATTGAGCCCAGAGAGGCTCAGGACTCTGTTTTGTTGGAATGTCTGTCCCCTCAGCTAGGAGTTTGGACCCACTTTGCTCGCATCCCACTCTGCCCACCCCTTTTCTCTCACTTGTTTTTGCTTTGAATGTTTTGGAGAGCAAGCCGCCAGGCTCTGGGGGGTCATCATTGGCCTCTGTGTTTGCAATTACATTCAAAGTCATGACTGTTCTATTGGCCGAAACCAGCTTATCCGCAGCAGCCCAAGTGAGAAATCTTACTTGCTTATTTCTTTAATTTGTGTTGGTGAGAGTCTCCAAGTGATAAATTTTTTTTTGGGGGGGGGGGGCTATGGAGAATAGCAGATCCAGGAGATACCGGTAATTACACTAATCTGAGAGCATTACATCTTCAAGTATTATACATTTTTGAATAAGCAATTCTACCGCTTTGGAAGTTCGCCTGTCTTTTTGTTTCTCAAATGGTGGCTTGTAATTTTGTATTCAGGAAAGCTGCCTAATCATTACATGTTGACTTGCTGTGGAACTCCTGATTGTGTTTTTCCTCCTTGAATGCTCATGAAAGGAAACCAGGAGAATGTGTAGCTCTAATAATATACTGCTTTGTGTATGAAGACGAAGCTAATAATCATAATTCTACCTTCAGGAGTAACTTTCAAAGCATAGCTCCATTTATGAGCAACTTTTATAATGGGAAAAGGTACTTTCAGTTTGTGGCCCCTGCGGTGAAGGCGGGTCTGTGTGTGCCTGGATGTGCAGGATAGATGTGAGACTCCAGCATTCCTAGGCAGGGTGAGCCCCAAGTCACCTGGGGATCTGCTAGGAATTACACTTTCCCAGGTCGAGCCCAGGACCTTCCAACAGACCACCCTGGGGCAGCGGGGGCTGCATATTCCCGGAACTCCCTGGGATGGAGTCTTGGGTGCCTAGGGAGCATGTGCTGTCACCTGGCTGAGTGAGGGATGCTATTCCATCCATAACTAGCACCCAAGAAGAGTGAGCCCCCATCTGCGCACTATGGAGATCCCACAAAGACAGCTTTTCTTGGAAGCTAGCCAAAGGCCGAATTTTATTAACTATTTGAACAATAGCTAACTTCTGCCCTGGGCCTGTGGCTGCCACCAGAGAGTCATCAGTGTAGAATCTCACACAATTATTTAAATGGTACTTTCCCCAAAAGCCCCTGAAAGGAAGCAGATCTCCTGCTGGGGTCAGGAGTTGTGGTCTGCAGAGAGTGGGTGAGTGTGCTTTTCCTAACACAGATCTCTATAGCCTCAGTTTTTTGTCTGTGGTGTGGGTCACAGGAGTCCAGTGAGAGGAAGGAAGAGATGGGTCCAGTGCTGCCTCTGTGCATCTAACCTTGCCAAGTCTTCCTGAGTAGCCACATATTCATTAGCAAGGCAAGGACCAGACTACCCACTTTATGGCAAGAACCCCATGTGGCAATGTGGAAATCCTCTATGTCCTGCCCATTAGGCCACAGACGCTCAGTCCACTGTGGTGTATGATGGCAGGGATGTGTTTTCCCTGAAGGGTCTTCCTGGTACCCTGCACACCTGCCATTGCCCTGCCGGTGATGGGTGTCATGAGAGAATGAGCTTTCTTTGACTGAAGGCTTTCTGTCTGTGAGGCACTAAACAAGAGAAACCCCATCAAGAATATATTCGAGGGCTGGAGAGATGGCTCAGTGGTTAAGGCACTTGCCTCCAGTGCCTAAGGCCCTGGGTTCAATTCCCCAGGACCCATATAAGCCAGACCCACAAGGTGGTGGCCCTGGTTCTCTCTCTCTCTCTCTCTCTCTCTCTCTCTCTCTCTCTCTCTCTCTCTCTCTCTCTGCTTGAAAATGAATAAATGTTTTTTTAAAAAAAGAATATTTTTGAAGCATCACATTTGTGAGAGGAACACTTTCATGTAAAGCCTTTGAATTTATGCATTTCCTAAGGTAGTGGGTAGAATACAGCATGCTCTTCTAAGAGGACTTGGAGTTTTGCATTTCCGACCTGCCTCTGCTGTTGGATTTGTGTTTGTAATGCTGCCCAGCCTGAGGTTTTGACAGTTCATATTTCTCAGAGCAGCATGATGCAAACGCCCTGTGGTCTCTGTCGACAAGAAAGATAGACCCAGGGCAGAGGGGAGAAAGGACCATTTTCCAGGTCTGCCTTGGAGCTTTGTGTTGTTTTAACTTGAATTCCTCCCATCTCCTTCTTCAAGTGTTCTAGAGCTGGGTCCTCATAAACTATGCCAGTGTTTTGGAAGATTCAGCTTTGACCACCGTAAATTGGTTCATATTTCCAGCAGTGCAGTTATTTCATTTCCTGTTGGAAGTCTACAAATATTGGCACTGTTTGCTCTTTGGCAAAAGACCAACCCCGTACAGTATCATTAGCATGCTCTGGTACATAGATTAAAGCACGATTGTCTTTAATAAGAGGCCATCCCTGTTTAGGATGGGGCTTGGGGGGCTGCGAGGCGCGGGGAGGCATGGCAGAGCTCTCTAATCAAAACCAAAGTGCAGCAACTGTGACTCACGCGAGAGGAAGGTTAGGAGGAGGGCACAGCTCAACTTTCTTGTCTCAGTTTCATTTGTTTGGGTTATTTTTCTCAAGACTCTGGGAGAGTTCTGGAGGCTGAGGCTCTGCTGGTTTGTTGAATGTCCTCATCTGTGGCCTTGTGTCTCTTTCTCCTGGGGTGACTACTTCTTCTCATGGAAGCCACCTGCCTTCGGAGGCCTGTGAGGGGCACAGTGATTCCCTGGAGTTCCTGGGGGAACAGAAGTGTGCTGGTATCCATGCTGTCATAGTAGCAATTTTGAGGCTAAGTGAAGAGTGTCAACAGCCAGTTACTTTCTGAAACCGGGTAGGAAGGTTCTTGCTCTTTCTCCATGTTCTGTCTGTACCCCAGTAGGGTTTTGGAGAAAGAAAAGGCTCAGGTTTTTAGAGGGAATTGTGAGAAGTTTGAAAATTTATCTAAAATGAAGTTTGAAGGATTATTTCTATCACAGAAGCCCTTTCTTTAGCAGGAGTCTTTCCAGACTTTCCAGGTCTTTGTTTGAATTAGTCCAGAGATGTGTATATTCTTTTTCCTTTAAATATATCACGAAAAGTATTGGAGGAAAGAAAAAGGTGAGAAAACTGTAAGGTGAACCCCTGTTTGCTGCCCCCCATTCTCCCATCACTGTTTAGAATACTGCTCTCTCCGCTGACTTGGTTTTCTGTGTGTGTGTGTGTGTGTGTGAAGTCAGAAGACAACTTTGTGTTCTACCTCCTTCTGCGAGCTGCCAGACTGCAAATGAAGTCAGACTGGCTGGCCTGTGGGTTTCACACTCTTCTGGTTCCTCCTGCCACTGTCCTGGGGGAGCACAGATGCATGCATCACTTTGCATCTGCCTTTACATGGATGCTGGAGAACTGAACCTTGGCCGGCAAGCTTTGCAAACTCTTAACCATTGAGTGATCTCCCCAGCTCCCTCTCTACTTTTCACTGGTATTTCTATCTGTCCCCCAACTTGTACTTATTTTTATCACAACACCTTTGCTCCGAGCCCCTCCTATTTTCTTTTGTTGTTGTTTTTTGGTTTTTTTTTTTTTTTTGTTAATGGCAGCAGCCAAACTGGAAGTGATTCCAAAAACCAGAGAGAGCCTTCTTTCTACAAAAAATGGGAACAATGCTCTTGTGTTTAGAAGAGCCCCGAATAAGTGTTTGCTTCCCTAGTTGTGGTGTATAATGGAGGTGGTAGAAATGAAATGGTGAAGACGCTGATGGTAAATGAGTGTGGTGTGAACTCTCATCGTCTTCTGAGCACCATCTATAGTGCTTATGGCTTCATTAGCTTATGCACCCATCTGAAATTCCAACGTAGAGAAAGGCTAACTCCCGAGATGGGACTTCAAACCACGCTCAGACTGTCCCGTGATTTCTCTATTTCTGTTCTAGTGTCTATATGTGAGATCCTAATTACTAATGTGACAAAACTGAAGCTGATGGCTTCCTCGCCTCCATGGGGTCCTTGTCAGTTTCCAGGGAAGAGTGCCCAATTCTGCTCTCCTCAGTGACACCAGAAGTTTTTGTAGCTTTTGGAAATTCTCATAGTCATTCAAATGCCTTAAGTCATCCATGAGTTCTGTCATAATGGAATTACTCATGGCCTCCTTAGACCTAGAAACACCACATTTTTCCTTCTGGGAAAGAAGATGCTGTCTGTGAACATCAACTCATAGGAGCAGGTGTAGGTGTAAATGTCCCATTGTAAAGGACCAAACTCAAGAAGGAAATGACCTGCGGTGCACTTCATGAGCTTGCTTAATTGTTCTTGAGTAAGTCACATGAGTTTCTTAGACTTTAGGCCTTCCTGTGATAGTCACTGTTGGGAGAGGGAGAGAGAAACAGTACATTAATCTTCCTCATGAAGCAAAGCATGTATCTCTGAAGAGATCCCTGCTGAGACTGAGGACATGGCCCAGATAGGAAGAAACTGCCATGGAAAGACAGGCGCAAGGTGGTTGGCCTGTCTGCTGATTGGCGTGGTTGAGTGGGAGGAAAACATGCCAGCAACTTACAGTCATGATCTCATTGCATCCACTCAGTAATGGTATAGTTTAGCCTCCTTGTTCTGTAGGTTTTCACCATAAAATGGGATTATTATTTATTAATTCATGCTTCATAGTGTCACTGTGAGGATTAGATGTGCATCATTTGGAAATTTTCTAACATAGCAATTGACAGTAAAAGACATTTGTTGCAGGAATGAAATGGGGAATGTGAGGAAGGTTTTATGGTCCTAGCGACAGTTATATCTATAAACCCCAGTTCTGAAAGTATCTTGTATATGTCATCACAGAATATTGTACAGGTGTCAAGAAGCATGGTGGAAACCAGAACTCCCCTCTCTCAAAAAAGCAAAGGTGGTTAAGTTATTACATAAAAATTCCAATTTGTTTGTCACTTGTCATGGGTAAGGTTTCTAAAGATCTGATGTCATTCTGATGGAAGTTGGCGAGGACACAAGGGTGGAATTCCTAAACTGAGTGACAATTTTGAAACTGTCATGTTTTAGTGGTCTCTAGAAATCATATTACGAAATGGTTGGCTCTTTCTGCCCACAACACTTGCTATCTGGCTGTATGTTTCTGTCTGTTGGATTTTTAATGAAATCTGTCCGCCTGTATTGCTACGGGCCATCCAAGAACGGGAGGGCGAATTTGGGACCTTGAAGCTTCAGTTGCATTGTGGAAGGCATTTGCTCTTTATTTTGCTTTTAGCATATGGAGGACTTTGGGAGGTTAGGAGGTGGAAAACTACTGCAGGAGAATTGAAACCCTAGGCAAGGGATTATCCTTCACTGTCTACTCTGCTAGGTCGCTGAGAAGTTTCTGCTGCGTGCTGATTAAGTCTGATGTGAATTTTATGTTAGCTGGAAGTAGTTCTTTTGGCCTTGGCCTTGGGGAGCATGTGGATGTAAGAACTAACACATACCAGGAGTTGACAGGAAGTTTCAAAGGTCAGATGACGTTCTGGATGTAACCCCTGCTTGGGTGTTTGTGGAGTAACGGTGTGAGGACTTATAAATATTTCCCCATGTAACTTGTATAACGAGCCTTTGCTGTAAGGTCGGTATTGTTTTTATGACTGTTTATGGATAGGAGCGAGTTCGATAGCTCACTTGAGGTGCTACAGCTAGCTAGGAAACCCACAGAGATGGAGCTGGAATTCAGGCCCTTGATCTCAACTATTTGGAGGACTTTGGAGGAAGCTCTCTTCATGGCAGGCTTCTCTCAACAGTGCTCTGAAAGCAGTTCCCGAGAGTGGGAAGGGGAGTGACAACTTGGTGCTCAATCCTGTCCCTTCAAGACAGTGGGGGGCATGGGGCAAGAAGGGACCACTACCATTGTGCCTGGGCAAGAGCAAGATGCTTTGCATAGGGCTGGAGAGATGGCTCAGCAGTTAAGGCACTTGCTTCCAGTGCCTAAGGCTGTGGGTTCAATTCCCCAGGACCCACATAAGCCAGACCCACAAGGTGGTGGCCCTGGCACGTTCACTCTTTCTCTCTCTCTTTCTCTCTCTCTCTGTATCTCTGCTTGAAAATGAATAAATAAAATATTTTTAAAAAGAAACAGAAGTTTAAAAAATATTTTAAAAAAGATGCTTTGCATAAACCTTACATGTAACCTTGCTACCATTTCCTTGTTTCATCCACACACATCAAGAATTCAAGTTCCTCACCCCTCAAGTTTACCCAGGGAGCAAGTGCTGGAGGAATGTGACCACCTTGCCCCCCCATTTCAGTTCTCAGTGACTGCTTTGCGCCATATAATGGAGTAGGTGGCTCCCATGTCAAAAACCCATAATGTTGCTACAATTAATATATTCGATATCTATTGGAAACTATTTTCCCTGTTGCATTTGGAAAAAAAAAACACAACAAATCCCAGTGGGTTGATATGCTCATGATTCAGGATTTGTGAGGACTGAAAGTACCCATGGGTACTTATTTTGAGTCAATACTTTAGGAGCAGTTTTGGCCCAGCAAGAGAAAAATCTGTCCTCTGAAATTGAGTATGGGTCTCTTAGTGGCTTAGCTCAGCAGGAACCAGTTATTGCATAAGCTGATCCCAGGTCTGCGGGTTTCCCTCGCCCCAAGAAGAGGCAGCATGTATAGTTATGAGGAAAACAGAAAGGCCTGTCGTTCTATGGCATGATGCTTAGCAGGCCGTTTCAGCCAGGACAGTTTTGGCTAAAGGAAAATGTAGCTTAAGAGAAGTCCCAGCTGGTTTCAAGTAACTTAAGCCGAGCTATTCATGAAATAGTATCTGTCAGCTTTCCTTCTCCCGAGGGGACTGACTCAGAGTTGCCCCAGGAACCTGTGTTACCCGCCTGGGCTTCAGCATTCCAGGTTTACCCACTGTGCACACTAGACAGTTTCGGGAAAAGCTGGGTTTGTCCCCAACATTTTGTGTGTGTGTGTGTGTGTGTCTGTGTGTGTGTGTGTGTGTGTGTGTGACTAGGAAAACATGTAGTACATGTCCTTCCTAAGAAGCTTGCTGGACTGAGTGCTTTTGTTAAGAAGTTAATCAGCACTAACCTCTGACGCAGGGCTTTTGCCTGATGTCCAGCTCTGTGCTTGCGGGTGGAGGAGAGCCAGACATCTGAGACATGGAAGACACTGCACATTTCATGAAGGCAGAAATTTGTCTTTTTTTTAAACAAAACTGATAGAATCATGATATTTGGAACAATGTCTGGGACATAGAAGATACTAAATAGATATTTGTTGAATGAGTAAATAAACTCTGCCCAGAAGGACATACAACCTAATTTCCATTAGATCATTGATTAATACTTTTTCCTTTTATTCTGCTTTTGTGAATAGCCTAGAATCTATATTATTTTAAAAATCATATCATTTTATTCATTACTTTTCTCATTGCTTTGACCAAACACATGACAAGCAACTTAAGGGAGGAAGGATTTATTTTGGCTCACAGTTCAGAGGGTACAGTCCATGGTGGTGGGGAAGATGCAGGTAGCTGGATTGGCTTGGTCTGTGGTGACAGGAACGTGCATAGCTGGTCACATATTGTGGTGACAAACAGGAAATAGGGCAGGCTATAATCTTCAAGTCCTGTCCCTAGCAACCTACATCTGCTAGCTGAGCCCTACACCTCAACGATTCCATGACATCTCAAATCAGTGCCATTAACTGAAGACCAAGTGTCCTTATAGATGAGCCGGTGGAGAGCATTTCATGTTCAAACCATTAGTATGTTTGTTGTAGAAAGTGAGGAAAGAATAGAGAAGCAAACAGTAAAACAAAGAGGAAGATAGTAATTATTTTCATTTAAGCTTATCTACTGCAAACCTTTCCCCAGGTCAGTGTCCAATTTAATAAAATTAACTTATGCCCTTGCAGTTTGATTTTCTGACTGGCTTTCCTCCCCTAATAGTCACTGTTAGTGTGACCAGATTTCTATATTAGAATACATGATTCTCAGAAATCACATTTTAATCTCATTGCACAATTTAGCATTGTGTGTTACTCTTCGGCTTTCTTACTCTCTCTTGCAGACATTAGGACTCTCGCTCTTCTTTCTCTTCTTTCTCCTGCGGTCTGCTTTCTAATTTAAACAGGCCATGGTCTGTAAATCCCTGTGCACATTTATGATGATTTTCTTGGCAGTAATTCTTTAAAAAATTTTTTTATTCTATTTTATTTATTTGAGATAGAGACAAAGAGAAAGAAAGAGGCAGACAGGAAGAGAATGATCCCAGGTCTTGCCCGAGCTTCCTGCCACTGAAAACAAATTCCAGAGACATACACTGCTTTGTGCATCTGGCTTTATGTGGGAATTGGGGAATCGAACCCAGGTCATTAGGCTTTCAGGTTTGGCAAGCAAGCAAGCACCTTTACCTGCTGAGCCATTTCTCCAGCCCCTTAGCTGTATGTAATTCTTAGCTTTGGAAGTATTAGTTCAGAGGAAAAAGGGTTGGATGCCTACAAGCCTCCCATACAGCCTGCGAGAATATCCACCCACTCGTAACATTGAAAGACAGTGACCTTTTGTTTATGATGATTCTATGTATTTTCACTTTTTAAATACTTAACTATCTTGTAGGCCAAAGATGGTGATATTATTGTTTGTGACTTTGAGTCACTGGTGATAGAAAGCATCTTTTTCATTTGTATTTCTTCATTTGAGATTTGCTCAGCCAGCTTCATTGTCTTACTCAGCGATTCCTGAAGGCAGATCTTGCCTCGGTCCACAAGGAACTTTCTGTTAGCATCTGATAGTCCCTGATCACATATGCACATAGGTGTGCTTGGTGTTCCTGATGGACCCTGACCACACATGTGCACCCACTGATTGATATTGTCATTGTCAGCTACAAATCTTACACTTTTAATTATTTTACTTTTTTTTTTTAAATTTTTGGTTTTTTGACATAAGGTCTCCCTCTAGCCCAGACTGACCTGGAACTTACTATGTAGTCTCGGGGTGGCCTCAAATTCAAGGTGATCCTCCTACCTCTGCTGGGATTAAAGGCATGTGCTATCACACCCGGCTAATCTTACACTTTTATGAAAGACACATTAATGCAAATGAATAGAGTGGCTTATCCAAACATTTTTCAATTCTGAAAAGTTTTCCAGTGAAAGACCTGAGTTTGTCTCTTCTGTGTTCCCATGAGGGATGGGTAGGCAGTGACCACCAAACCTCTAAGAGGAGGAAGAGTGGAGTCTTGGGGCTTTGTAGGCATGAGATCTTCACAGCATCTACTCAACTCCAACAGTGCCAGGCAGCCACAGACAGCTCAGAAACAAGGAAGCAAGGCTGTGTTGCAACAGAAGTTTATTTATAGGACTGAAAAATGTGAATTTCATATAGCTTTCATATGCTGCAAAATGTTGTTCTTCTGTTCCTCCCCAAACATTTATAAATGCAAAACGCTCTCCTTAAACTTATAGGTCATGCTAAGTTTGGCTTGGGGGTTGACCCTTTGCTTACCAATGTGGCAGAAAGAAGCTGATCTGGTTTTACAAATAATGCCCAGAATGGATAATAAGGAGATAACAGAGCTGGGCATTGCTGAAGCATGTGGGTATATCCTGATGTCCTCAGTGTGGTAGCAATATCTTTCATTTCTAGATGTATTTTTAGTGTATTTTTAATTGCACAAAAAATTCATAGTGAAATGTAAAGAATTGGCTCTTATATCCTTTGTCATTATTTTAATATAGTTTTAGTCTCTGTATTCATCCAGTACTCACATGTGTGAGATCATTTATATAAACAATGTTCAATCCCGTTTTTCTGTCTCTTAATATTATACAGTCAGCATTGCTCAGTGTTTTTGCATATTCTAACGTAAACTAAAGCCACAATAAGATACTACTACACTCTCATCGAATGGCTTTAATTAAACCAAAATGATCAGTTCCACATGCTGGTGAAGATATGGAGCGAAAAGCTCTCATAGATTTCTGGGGCCAATCTAAAACAATATCACCACTTTGGACACGATTTGTGAGTTGCAGTGCGTGGGGTGGGAGACACAGCCCCGCGGTGCTGTCTGCAGCAGCCTGAGTTCTGTCAGAGATCTCTACTCAGGTGAGGACTGGAATCTTGACTTCACTGCAGAAAAGAATTTCAGGGGGAGCCACAAACGAAGCGGAGTTGGAGTTGAGTAAGAAGAGATTTTCAAGTAGCTTTTAAGTATGAGGTTAGTAGAGAGGTGCTCAGGGCAAGGACAAGGCATACCCAAGTGTGGGGTGAGTGTAAGGATTAAGCCTCTTACTATACATTAGAATAAGGCCATAGAGTAGTTCCTGAGGTAACTGGAGAGGGTTACATCTGATAAGGTAAAACCCTAGGTCACAAGGTGCCATGGGGAACTAAGTCATGTTTTTACTATAAACAAAAGTTTCTAGTTTTGTTTCTGAGATTTCCCAGAGAAGTTTTTCATTACACTTGAGAAAGGAATAAGGCCATACTTTAAGGCCATATAGACTCAGGTTCTATGCATGGCTTATTGCTATTTTAACATTCTATTTAAAATATCTTTATGTAAAAGGAATATTTCTCTATGTCTTTAAGCTTCCCAGCAAATGTTAATAATTGTACTGGACCCCAGAATGAGTGGCTCCTATTCCTTTTCATGTCCCCTTAATATTCCCTGTCTTTCTATCCTGCCTCAGTTTGACAGCATTAAACATAAATTTACCATATGACCCAGGAACTCCACACCTAGTTATTTCTCCCAAATAAAAGAAGACATGTGCACACACAAAAACATGTCTGCAGACGGTCAAAGCAGCATTATTTACAACAGCCCAAAGTGGAAGCAATGAAATCAGTTGTGTAGATAAACAGACTGTGGTATGTCCATACAGCAGAACAGAATGTGACTTAGTATAGGCTACACCATGGATGAATCTCAAGTGAGAGAAGCAGACACAAGAGACCACATTCCATACTGCCAGAATCCCTTTGCATCCCCTTTCTGGAAGATACAGATCAGTAGTGATAGAGCAGGTCAGTGTCTGCCTGGCTCAGGTCAGTGTAGGTGGGTGAGCAGAGTGTCCGCTAAAGGTCCAGGAGGACTTTGAAAGTGAGGGTTGCACATTTATATATTTAACTTTCACTGAAA
>PVHP010042944.1:0-14862 GCA_004024765.1 Zapus hudsonius
AGGCAAGATGGAGCCCCGAAGAACAAAGGAGCAGGGTATTTATGGACAGAAGCTATCTAATTATAATACAGCTCAGGTCACAGGGTGTGTGGTATTTCTATTGGCTCCTTTTCTGTATCTGTATGCCTCTTGATTGGTTACTTCCTTGGAGCCACATCCCAGGGCCAGCCCACATTCCAGGACAGCCATATGCTTCCTTATATGGTGTCTTTTTTTTTTTTTTTACTTCCTGGTCTTTGTGACCAGACATTCTTTAGGGAGGGGGAAGTAAGTCTAAAAATGGAGTCTGCTTCATAAAATGGATTCTTCACAGGGACATCAGGGCTGAAGGGTTGGGGGAATACTGATCAGTGGATGTTAAAATACAGTTTTATTTAGGTCAGAGTGAGAAACTTAGGATACTCTAGCATAGAATGGTGGTAGAGGTAATAAGAAGCTGTGAGAAGAGGATTTGGATATTTTAACCATAAAATGATAGATTTTTGAGGAGATAAACACCTATAACTTCAAATCTCTCATGTCTTTATTATGATAGACAGGAAAAAGTATTACTCATCTCATAGATAATTTTGGGACTAACACTAAGATTTGAAAATCAAAAACTCAAATGTAAAAGGAAAATCTATGTTGGTATCACAAATTGAAAGCATGATGCTCATGAGCTCCAAGGCTACTTTAGGAACATATCAAATACATGAACTATAAAAGAGAGAGCGAGCCCAAATGACATCTCATGTATTTTAAATATGCAAAATTGTTACTACTAGCTTTTATTCAAATTTGATAAAATTATTACCATTACATTTTAATGCATGGATTCTTCCTTTACGGTTTTACTTCTTACCTACTAAAATTAGTGTCCCTTGGTACCCTGTCATTTGCATCACGATGGTGTTTGTATGTAGATACAGACCTCACTCTAGACCAAACACATCATAATTTTCACTTTCATTGCATGCCATGCGCATGATTGTATGTTAAAGATTTAGAAGTTCCCCTAACTCCCCATCACTCTTGTGTGAGAAAAATATACATATATAATACAAACATAGCATACAAAGCCATATTCTTATGTTGATATCTTCCTATTACAACTTCATAAAGTTATAGACGATTTATTGGATCTTATCTCACTCTACTTTAGCTCTTGTTTCATCTCGGGGAAAAAAAAAGAATTGTGTTCACTAGCATATAATGATCATTTAATTGTTGGCTATGCTATTTTATATAATTAATTTATGTTATTAATTTTTATTTCAGGAACTGTTGACATTCACAGATGTAGCCATTGATTTCTCTCCAGAAGAGTGGGAATGTCTGGATCCTGCTCAGTGGGAATTGTATAAGGATGTAATGTTAGAAAATTATGGAAATCTTGTTTCTCTTGGTAAAGATCTGTCCCTACTCAATTCTTAAGTCACTGTCAACTTTTAATTTTCTTCATTTTATAGACTATCTCATGGGAACTTATGTTCTTAAATTTCAGGCTCCTACTTTTAAAGAAAAATTAGGATGGTGTTGGTAATGCTTAAATTTCACTGTAATTTCTGTAATTTTAAGCTCTTCCTTTTCTTAAAAAAACAAATATACATCCATCACTTTAGCGGCAATTTAAAAAATTCAGTGGCATGAAAGTATGGAGCATATAACTTAATAGTCAAATTTTTTACATTTAATTATTTTTGTATTTGTAAGTGGGTTGCTGGACCTGTAAAGCATAAATTTCCTACACATTCTAAAATGCATTTTGGGCAACATTAAAAAAGTTTCTACAATCATCTCTTCTCTTTTCTTATAAGAATAATACTGGAATAAAAATTATTTTCCATGAGAGCCACATTTCATGTTTCTTTTTACTCCAAACAGGTCTTGCTTTCTCTAAGCCATACCTGGTCACATTTCTGGAGCAAAGAGAAGAGCCATGGAATGTGAAGAGAGAAGCTACAGTAACCATATACCCAGGTATGAAGGAATGAGGGAATCAGAGGATACACATAAGAGGTCCAATGATCCAAGAGATAAGAATTTGTAACTATTTCTCAACTCTTTTAAAGTGTGAATTGAGAAGCCCTGTTTCAGTAAAAATCATTTTAATGAATACCCATTATCCTAGCAGAGAAGGACATCTTTATCTTATAGAATGTTTATTGTAAAGTTCTTTGAGACTATGCCATCCCCTCCACTGATCAATCTCTACATACATTACATTGACTGACCACCAAAGTACTTGCCTTTGCCTATGAAAGTCTCAGTCATAACAGGATTTAACTGCTTTCAGACATCAAAGACGTATGTAGCAAGCCATTGTAATACAGTAGCATCAAAATAAGTTTCTATAATTTACATGCTTATTAAAATTGCTTCACTAGAGCACTCTAAATGATACAACTTTTTGTTATGCAATTTAGTCTATTTTTCCTCACATTAAATAGCAACTTATGTATTGTAATTGGATGGCAGTTTTCATTATTGCGTTCTAGGACAGTATAAAGTGATAAAATATCTGTGAGTCATAGATCTATTTCTAATAGAATTTTACATTGTAATTGCCTTTATAAATATCCCCATATTTTCATGCCGTGTATATTTTCTCGGTTTTTTACTCATGGCTCTTTTTACTCAATATTTCTCAACATTGTGCTAATTTTAACTAGTGATTTAATGGTAAATTTGACATTTTCCATAATTTAATCTATCTTTCATTTATTTTAATAGTGGTGAAAACATAAACATACAACTTACTTCTTACAATTTATTTAAAGATATAAGAAAAGATTGGATATTTTTGTCTCCATTCAATCAAACACTACCCCCATCTGAATTCCTGCTTTACACACTTATCTACTTCAGATACCTACAGTCATTCAGTTCCTGAATTTGTGGAATGGATTTATTTCATTGAACATAATTCAATGAAATGTGACCCTTACTTATCTTTTGAAGTATGAAATTCATTTATTTATTTGTATATTCCATATTGTCTTTTGCCCCTTATTTCAAAAGATTAAGGTTTTTCCCATGTATTATATTTTCTGAATTTTGCTGTAGTGAATATGTGTGGAAATGTCTTTCCCCTTTATGTGAGGGCAAGTTACATCTAAATTTTAAGTATGAATGATTGTATAATTATAAAGATGAGCATTAATCATATGGCTAAGCTTTTGTTGGTATTGCTGCTTTTACTCAACAGATATGAAACCCTATAAATGTAAAGAGTGTGGCAAGGCTTTTGATCAAATACAACTCCTTGGTCAACACCAGATACTTCATACTGGAGAGAAACCCCGCAAATATGAAGAATGTGGACTAGCCTTTGATAGTCAGTTGATGCTTTCTAAATGCCACAGAATTCATACTGAAGAGAAACCCTATAAATGTGAGAAATGTGGCAAATCTTTTCATAGTTTATCAAGATGTAACCTACACCAAAGTACTCATACCGGAGAGAAACTATATAAATGCGAAGAATGTGGCAAAACCTTTAGTAATTGTGCTGCTCTTGCTCGACACCAAAGGATCCACACAGGTGAGAGACCTCACAAATGTGGAGAATGTGGCAAAGCCTTTACCAGGTTCCCAGAACTTACTCGACATCAGATCATTCATACTGGAGAAAAACCTTACAAATGTGAACAATGTGGCAAGGCTTTTAATTTTCCCTCAACACTTTCTAAACACCAGAGAATTCATAGTGACCAGGAACCCAACAAATGTGATGAATGTGGCAAGGTGTTTAATTTTCGATCCATACTTTATAAACACCAAAGAACTCACACTGGAGAGAAACCCTATATATGTGGGGAATGTGGCAAGGCTTTTAGCTTTTCTTCAAGCCTTGGCCAACACGAAAGAATTCATACTGGGGAGAAACCTTACAAGTGTGAAGAGTGTGGCCAGGCCTTTAACTGTTCGTCATACCTAAATAAGCATCAGAAAATTCATACTGGTGAGAAACCCTTCAAATGCAAAGAATGTGGCAAAGCTTTTCCCTGCTCTTCAAAGCTAAATTATCATATGAGACTTCATACAGGGGAGAAGCCCTATAAATGTGAACAATGTGGCAAAGCCTTTAGCATCTTTTCATCTTTTGCTCGACACCAGAGAATCCATACTGGAGAGAAACCTTATAAATGTCAAGAATGTGACAAAGCCTTTAATAATTGTACATCCCTAATTCAACATCAATTAATTCATACTGGAGAGAAGCCCTACATATGCAAGGAGTGTGGCAAGGCCTTTAATCATTCCTCAAGCCTGACTCAGCACCTTAGAATTCACACGGGAGAGAAACCGTACAAATGCAGTGAATGTGGCAAGGCCTTTAACTCTTCTTCATACCTTCATTATCATCACAGAATTCATACAGGAGAGAGGCCCTACAAATGTGAGGAATGTGGCAAAGCCTTTAATAATTGTTCTGCCTTTATCCGGCACCACAGAATTCATACTAGAGAAAAACCTTAGAAATGCAAGGATGTGGGAAGACCTGTAAGAATTCAACACTTAACATGAAACAATTCAAATCTGTCCATACAAAGAACATGGAAAGTGCTAACAATTGATGTACACTTTGGAAACATCAGGAAATCATACAATAGGAAAACCCACCAAATTCAGATATTGTTGAACATCTTTTATAACTATTGACACCTAAAAGTGGAGAATTTGTATTGTTAAGAAACCCTAAAGCTCAGTCCTCACTAAGCATAAATGAATTCAACAGAGACCTTACATATTTAAGAACACTGGAAGTAACTTTATATATGCATCTTAAAAAAACCCAAAGCAAAGTATATTATAAAACATTGTATCAATGTATAAATGTAGCATATCCTTTCTACTCAGATCTTAATGGATATAAGGGAACTGTCTGAGACAAAAATCAGTAAATATATGAAATGTGGCCAAAATGTGAACTGTCATTTACACAGCATTACTGTTTGATGGGATGTAATTCATCATAGACATCAAAATCATTCAGATAATTTATCTCTAACAATATTTATTATAAAATCTATCATATAGCCTCACTTTTGAAAACTGAATTAAGCAAAACTCTCAGATAATATATTAGAAGAAGAGTGGATCCTGAAAGCTTTTAATTCTCTTTATTTTCCAGAGACAATGAAATATTTTGACTTTCATATTGGGCGAAGCTTGGTTGGTTGGTATTTTTTAAATAAATGAATTAGGTTGTTCTTGATCCATTACTGTTGTGTATTGGATGACAATTTATTCTGTAAAAGACTAAGTATTCCACTTTACTCAGGGATGTAAGTAACAGATTTTGTTTTTATGCTGCTGGGGATGAGCGGAAAGATGTGATAACTTTTACCGATGTCAGTATTTTTTCAAATAATTTGGAAAGTACTATTCTCTATTTCAAATATTTATCATCTCCTTGTTTTATTAGAATTTCAGAATCTTATAGCTATATAAATATGCTCTAGCCTAATCTTGAAATACTTAGCAAATTTTATCATATAATTTTTAATATAACAGCTCTTTGCCTGTGAAGTATGCACAAATTTTGTAATTCATTTACTTTGACTTAAGTATACAAATATAGTCTAATGATAATCTTTAGGAAATGGAACCATATGACAGCCTCTTGTTGAACCACCTCCTCTACCAAGTCTTCACCTGTTTAAGGTTCCACAACCTTTCCAAAAAACTGGGGAACAAGTAGTCATATATAGGAACCTCTGAGGGATATTTTACATTCAAACCATAGCATTCCGCCTCTTGCCCCCTATAGGATCATGGCCTTCTCGTGATATAAAATGAATTCCATCCAATTTCAGTAGTCTCCATAGTCTTTGATACTGCCATTTAAAAATTCAAATCTTTGACCTCCTGTTAAGAAAATCCAATCTTCCAGCATAAAGTGTCACAGATTAAACAGGACCAAGGGAATAATGGGGTGGAGCGAGGAAAGACTGGATCAAAGAAAGCCTTCAACTCAGCAGAGTAACCACCAAGTTTTATATCTATTTCCAGCATGTGGGGGTCATGATGGAGTCCTCTGTATTACAAAGGGCTTGGGTAATTCTGCCCCTCCAGGCCATTTACCTATACAACATACAGACCCTTTGATGTGATGGCTTTGCATGAAGCCCACAGCTGTCCTTGGACATCTCATGGTCCTGCTTCAGTGTTTGAGTCTATTGTTTTTTTTTTTTTAACCAAAGCTTCAACTTTACAGCTTCACACAATAGACCCTGTGTGATTTGAATTTAAATCCCTTCCCCCCTCCCCACAGAGAAGCTTATGTGTTTAAACACTTGATCCTCTGCTTATGGTGCAGTTTGGGAACTTTATGGACCTTTTAGCAGGCTGGTCCATGCTATAGGGAATGAGTCACACATCCCAAACTTTGCTTTGAAACTCTGAACTGAATTAAATCCTTTTACTTATGTAAATTGCTGATTGCTACTAAGCATGAGAAAGTAACTGATACAAACAGGCTTTATCTTCAGGCTTCACACAATAGCCTTTCTTGGCCTCTTGAAGGGAATGCAAAACATGTGACAACTTGCCTGGCTTCAGCACCCCAGTCTTTCATGGTGATAACACCATATCATTTAGCGCTAAGAATCTCAAGGTCTGCCTGCATGGGATGCAGTTTGACCGCACTGGACCTTAGTTGCAGCAGCCTCTGCTGACCACGAGAACACAGTTCCCTAAGCAGTTGTTTTCCCGGAACAGAGAATCCCACTAGCATCCTCCAGACCTTTCAAAAGAATTTTTCTGTTCTCACAGGTGTAAGAGCTTCAATGAATGTGGCATTTTCAGAGTACCTTTTCCTGTGAAGAGAATGAGTATTCTCTTTTCTAAAATCTCCTTAATGGCATGTTTCATTTTCTGGATTTTCATTGTGTTAAACTTGAAACTTACAAACCCTTCTTCTTTAAATATTTTTCCTCATAATTTTATCATCTCATTGCTATTAGATCCAAAGATGAGCAGTGAGGAGTAACTCACTCCATGATATCCTTCCTTAAAATTTCCTCCATTAATATTAATTAACATTATTATATTAACATTAACATTAATATATTAACAAATTTTCAATGTGTGTGTGCATGCACAAATGAAAGCCTATCCAGCTTTACATAAGTAGCTGGGGAATTGAGTCTGGCAGGACATGGGGAGTCATATTTAAAATATAACACAGAAACTCTATCTCAGTTCCTGCTGGAGTCTTTGTTCCCTCTGAAACCTCAGAAGCTGGTCCCCGTTGTCCCTGTTTCAGCATTCTGCCCTTCCAAATTCCCATCAGAAAGGCTTTTGAAACTATTTACAGCATTGTTGGCTGCTCTATCTCAAAGTTCCAAACTCTTACACACACATGCAAACCAATTCTGTAAGCTTACCAACCACATGTTCACTTGTACCATAGTTTAGCCTCCTTTCTCAGTTCTAATTTTCAGTATTAGTTACTCACTGCTGTGAGTACCTGACAAGATGCAGCTTAAGGAAGGAAAGGATTCATTTGGTTTGTATAATGAGGAGCCATGAGTGGAAAGCTGGCTAGTCATATTGTATCCACAGTCAGGGAGAGTGAAGAGGAAGTGAAGCCAAGCTCTAAACCCTTAAGGCCCACCCCTAGTGACCCACTTTTTCCAACAAAGATACATCTCAAAGTTTCCGCAACCTTCCCTAACAATGCCAAAATGTGATAGATTGAGCCTCACAAACAAGTATATCTATAAACTGAATAGAAATCACACAGTTGTGACCCTGGGTACAGCCTCTGAGATAACTTGACATGAAGTGGATCAGACTCCTAAAAGACAGACATGTACAATGTGCCATCTTCCCCCAGTCCAGGGATATTCTCTTACTATACCAGCTCACTTCAAATATTTTATGTAACACGTTAAATGACTGAAGAATTTGTATCTCTAACTTACCGATTTTTAAAGCATTCTTAAATATGGATTGGACTTGAAAAAAATGTTCCCATGCTGCCACCCACCAGAGAACCACAGGAGGGGGGTGGTCCCAGCACTTCACAATTCTGCCTCACACCAACATGCACACTTGCTCAGGAAATAGGAATAGTCAACGCCATGCACCAAAACCCTGAGACAAGGCCTCAGGCTCCTTTCTTCTTTACAGACATCCCTAGTATAAAACCAGAACTCAGAATACTGGCACTTAGAGGAAAGGATTTTACAATGTCATTGAAAAATAAACATTTAAGATAAAAGCTAACACTGCAGGGTACAGGAAAAAAATTAGGTGATGCTAAAACAAATGCTAATAATTTAATGTACAAAGATCATTTTTTTCTTAAGTATGCCTGAAGAAAAAACATACATTGTATTTACATTGCACTGTCTCCTCTTGACGTGCTGTGTCAAGAATATCCAAGAGACAGGTTTCTCCATCAATTACTATGTGTTTCTCATAGGAATTCTCAATCTAGTGTCATATTCATCCACAAAGTGATTCTGAATTAGCTGTATCACTGAGGCATATTCAGTGATTTTCAGCAGGCTTCCATCACAGCATGCTGCCATGTGCCCTCAGGCCACCTTCAGAGCCTGCCTGAGCTAGCTCCCAGTCTGAAATGGCTGTGGGTGAGGGATGCAGGTTGAGTGTCACTGCCACCACTGCCTGTGTCTGGGGAATTTTGACATTCATTTTAAATATTTATAATTGATTCATAAGTGCTGTGTGATATTTCTGCATAAGATGTATGATATATTTCTGCATTTTAGGATCAGATCAATATAATTAGCATATATTCTCAGACATTTAATTTTCTGTCTTTTTTTCTGCTTTTTTTCTTTTTTCTTTTTTTCCTTTTTCAAACATGTAAAAGCATGGTAGGAGCAAATAGCCAGAATCACATCCTCACATCTGCAGGGAGAATGTAGCAAGAGCATGAGGGACTGGTCTATAATGCCGCAAGATTTTCCCTCAGTGATACAATTCTTGCAGCAAGGCTCCATGTCCTAAAGATGCTAAACCTTTCCTAACAGCAGGATCAAGTATTTAAACACAGGAGTGGGGGAATTTTATATACAAGCCATGCCTGTCTGTACCTCACAAATGCTGAGATTCCAGGCATATGCCTCCATGTCCCAGTTTATGTGATGATGAGAGGTAACCCGGGACCTCTTGGATACTTGTCATAATCTGTACCAACTGAACAATCTTCTCAGCCCCTTGTTTCTCATTTAAATAAAATGGTCAAAATGCTATATCAAAACACTTTTAGTTTGAATTCTCTGATCCCTGAATAAATGCATACTTTCTGAAATACTCTTCAGCCACTTGTATTTCTTACAATGAGAATTGTCTACTCAGGTCATTAGCTCATTTTTGATTACCTTTTTTTTTTGTAATTTTTCTCTTATGTATATCCTGGATATTTATCTGCTGATTGACGGAGATCAGAAGTATTTCTTGGTGAAGATTTCATCTAAATAGGTAGCATACTGATGTGGGAAAATTTATTCCCATGTCCCCAGATTTTAATTATTTGGAGATATATTCCTAGCTAAGCAGCTGGACATTGTTATTAAATGACAAAATATTTCTTGTGGTATGGTGTCTCAGCGATGTGAAAGAGAACAGTCTCAGAGGTCTAGGAAAATCATCTTTCAGCTTGGGCAAGATCCTAATACTTCACACAGATTGAGAACACAGTTAAATGTGTCTGGGGCAGGGCCATCCAGTACTTACATCAGTAGGATGAGGATA
Source organism: Zapus hudsonius (assembly GCA_004024765.1). Taxonomy (NCBI): domain Eukaryota; kingdom Metazoa; phylum Chordata; class Mammalia; order Rodentia; family Dipodidae; genus Zapus; species Zapus hudsonius. Next base: position 9,718 of record PVHP010042944.1, read on the forward strand.
AAGGAATCATCATTCTGATAGGATAGACTCCCATGACTCTTAAGATGTGTGTTCCAGTCAGCAGCATCACTGTTGAGTCTGGTACGATGAAAATATTACTACATTTCAACTTCCATTTTTTGTTACTATGTAATGCATCTTCTAAGTAGAATTTGAGTGATGAAAATATATTTCCAGAATTTCAAGGTAGAGGTGGATTTAGATCAAAAGTGTTTTATATTCTCTGTTAATGTCTTGAAATCTTATTTTTAAAAAATTTAAGAGTCTGGCTCAGTGGCTAAGAGTGCTTTCTGGCGTGCATGAGTGTCTGATGAGGCCTAAGACACACCTCAAGCTCAATCCCCATGACCCACATAACAGCTGGCAGCACATGTCTCTCATCCCAGTCCCACAAAGGAGCAGAGAACTGAGAATTGCCAAAGCTGGTAAAAATACAGCAAACTCCAGGATCAGGAAGAGGCTCCAGCTCTGATAAGAAAGGGTGGCAGAGCACCGGAGTATGATACCCAATGGCAAAACAAAAAAGCTCCCCCCCCAAAAAAAAAAAAACTAACCCTCTTCTTTACTCCCCGCTGAAGTGTATTTAGTGTACTTTTATGGTTTGGTCTCTTGGGAATGATTTGCAGATATCCATAGAAATTCAGGGATTAATGTTGGTAATTCTGGTAAGAAGATAAATATGTAAAATATGCAACAAAGCTTGCATTGTTCCTTTATGAAAGTGATTCTACTACTCAGAAATTTGTGGAAGGTAAGCTGACAAATGACATTGATTACCAGGATGCATCTTGCAGCTCTTCTGTAAGATTTTCACTATAGTGCAAAATTCTATTTCAGTTGCTCTTATTGGGACTTTACTTTTTTTTCTTCTTTTTTGTGAGGTAGGGTCTCAGTCTAGCCCAGGCTAACCTGGAATTCACTATGTAGTCTCAGGGTAGGCTTGAACTCAAGAAGAACCTCCTGCCTCTGCCTCCTGAGGGCTGGGATTTAAGGCGTGCACCACCACACCTCACGAGGACTTTAGTTTTTTTTTTTTTTTTAAATATTTTATTCATTTTCAAGCAGAGATACAGAGAGAGAGAGAGAGAGAGAGAGAGAGAGAGAGAGAGAGAGAGAGAACCAGGGCCACCACCTAGTGGGTCTGGCTTATATGGGTCCTGGGGAATTGAACCCTGGGCCTTAGGCACTGGAGGCAAGTGCCTTAACCTCTGAGCCATCTCTCCAGCCCGAGGACTTTAGTTTTTGATGCTCCATTATATGAACTAGGTCTTGGTAAGACTTAGATCTTCACTTATTAATTGACCACCATATCATTTATTATAATAAAGTAACATGTTTACTATATTGTAGAAGTGGGTAGATGGATTTATTTTCTTGTCATGTATATATCTTGATTGTCAACTTGATTGGATAAGAAAAGGCCACACCCCTAGGGAGGTCTGTGAGGATATTTCTTGGAAGGATCGATGAGTGGAAAGACCCTCTTTCCTGCAGAATGAACAATATCATCAGCAGCTCAGACATAATGACATCTAAGGGAGGATAGTTCTGCTTTTGTTTGCACCCCTTCACTCCCTAGCCTCAGGCATCCTTGCCATAGTTTTAATATAAAGCAGTTGGGCTAACTTTTTTAGGATTCCTAATGTGTTGACAAAAGCAGCTTCAGTAACATACGACCAGTCACTGTGCCAGTAAGTTAAACATGCTTGACTTTTTCCAACTTTCCAACTTAAATTCTCAGTTCTATATTGTTAGCCAAGTACATCAGTCCATTACTTAAATTCCACCTCGATGAAACTGTCTGGGCATGAGCAGTAGAATTCATCTAGCCCTTATTCTAGTAACAGTTACAATAAAGTTCTCTGTAGGCTCTCCTTCTGCTTATAATGTTCATAAGCTGAGATTCCAAATATAATTTTCTCCACACATAGCATTTTCAAATTCTTACCAGAATAACCCAGAAATTGTGCCCTGCCACTCTGGAAGGAATCTTCATTTGCAAGTACCAAGTCCATGTCCTTTCCTCCAGCACACAAGTTCCAGAAGAACAAAACCTACATGGTCATATTCATCTCAGCAATATGACCATAGTCCTGAAACCAAAACTATCATAGCCACATGCCACTGGGATGAACCACCAAACCAGGCATAGTTATGGGAAGAAGAGAGAGATTGAAGTTACAGATCCATAGGAAGTTCCGTGATGTTGAATGACGCTGACCCATTTTACAGGTCCAAAAAGAGAGAAACAAGCCATCACCAATATCACACCACACACACACACACACACACACACACACACACACACACACACACACACACCAGCAAACAGGAGCAAGAGAGATTTACTTGCCCTTTATGTAGACTTAGGGCACAGGGTCTTGCAACTCTGTCCAGGACTTTTTGACTTCATGTGTCTCTGGAATTTTCTTCCAGGAAGGGATGATTGTTTCTAGTTAATATGACTTCCTGGATACCTGAGCCTCTTTTCTCTCTTTAATTTGGAGGATATCTGCTATACAACACTCAAGATTACTGTGGATTGATAACAGGTCAAGTTAACAAATTCATCACAGAATGTATTTCATTTATATTTAAATATGAACATTAAGCAAAGGAAATATGTCTATTGTACATATGCTACAGTAATAATGTTTATTTCCTCAGGGAGTAGGTCCTCAGAGGATGGAGGAAACATCTGGAAGTCTTATCTATATTTTATAAGGGCTGAACTAAATTAGCTGAATGAACACAAAAGTAATATATCACAGTTACTTGGCTACATGTTTTCATGAGTACTGAGTCCATACATTGCAGGACTATTCTTCCCAATCATTATAGTCTTCATCTTTCATACAGAGACTGACTGTGAAAGCTCTTGACTACTCACCCCAGGCCAAAGGTAAGCTACTGTTGCTGAAGAAGCCACAGAAAGTCATGATCATCACTGACAGACCCTGCGAGGTCCAGAATGGTAACCAGCCCCTGATGGTAGTTGTTGCAGTGCTGGAGGACATTGCATAAACTGTCAGGGGAAATTGGTCAATGATAGTTGGAAAAGACAGAGACCACTGATATAAAATACCATCTGTTGCCATGAGTAGGCTGAACACACTTCCTTCTGGGAGAGAGCAGTGAACCAAGAAGTGATCACTTATGCAATGGAGGTGACAAAGCCTAGGGGAGGTAATGAACAGCTTTTAATTTTGCCAAGTAATCCACTCAGTGACAAGGAACTGGAATTGGGACTCAGGACAGAATCCTTTGGAAACCAAAATCTTGTGACCCCAAAGAGAAATTCACTTTACCAGTGAGCTACAAGGAGGCTACTCACAATAGAATCTAGCCAATTTAGAAATGTGTTCAGTTAACCTATACTGATCTCACTCTCCAATAGAGATTCAGTTTGTATTTTTCAGAAAGCAGCGAGAGAGCCTTTGCCTTTCCAACCCTTACCAATGAGCCAGAGGCCAATGGCTGACATCCGGGCAAGAGATGAGCCATGTCAGACCTACTGTGAAGGTCCCAAATGAAACCCCACAGAGAGTGGTGGGATAAGCAGTAAACCTATATCCAGAGCCAATCAGTCAACCTAGGATAAGCCAGCGAGACAGACACCAACAATTTTCAACAGAACCTAAGGCAGAAGAACAGAGACCCCTAAGACCTCAACTCACCCACCATGACTCAGGAAACCAGAAGAGGGGGCTGAAAGAATGTAACAGTCATGGTCGGGGAGAATTTACAGTGACATGGCAACAACATACATGGGGGGATGGAACCGGGTTGACTCCTAGGCTATCCATAAGCCTCTACCCCAAGGACTGATCCAGTTCACCCACTGAGGAGGATACCCAGCTATTTGGGGACAGGGAGGAGGGAAATTTGAGATACCAACACATTATTTGCTCATTTAGTGTATCTAATTATAGATAATAAAGATTTAAAAAAACAAAGTATGGTTCTTGGTAAAATACAATTTGCTATAAATCTAATTTGTGTCATTTCTGAGTCAAAGAAATAATAAAACAGCATTACCTTCTAATTTATAATAAATGCTGGTGAAAGAGAGCTCTGAGGAGGACCTGCACATATTGCTTGTGGCCAGAGAGGGGTAGATGTGCTGACTAAGCACAGCTGAGAATAGGCATAATCCTGACAGCCTCTATGATGCCTGCATGCACACATTCACACTTGGATATGCAGTTTATCACTTGTGTTTTTTTACTTATGAATGATAGTTTCCTGTGGAAACTCATAAGCCGTTTGTTTTGCAATTTTGTTTCCAAAGGGTCGTGGTATAATGAAATCTATGAGACTGTTCATAAAAAAGTCCAAAATAGTTGAAGTGGATGTGGTACTGTTTGCTTGCCTGCAGGCATGTACATTTCTTTACAACACGCATTTATGGTTAATAAGCTTTTTATTTTAGCATGGTCTTGTTCAATCATCTTTCAAATTAGAAATGCAGGTTTGATGAGTTTACCTGAAAGATCACACATTGAAGAATGTAGGAAACAGTTGAAAGAGAAAGATTAACTTTGCTTATGAATGTGGGAGGTCAAAGCAGGATGATTTCCATGAGTTTGAGGACAGTTTGGGGTTAGCTGGGCTACAAAGTAAGCAATGAAAGAATTTGAATGCATTAACTAGAATGCGAAGATTGTGGAAGTTTTCTGTTAAAGTGTTTGTGTTTTTCAGGATACAATGAGAGAGCTGTGGCCCATCTAACCCTACCACCCGACTGCAGGCCAAAAGATGAGATCATGGCAAGAGATGAGCCACCACAGTCATATTGTGGAGGATCCATATGGAACCCTGCAGAGAAGGATGGGATGAACAAGGGACCCATAGCCACAGCCATTCAACCAACTCAGGATAAGCCAAATGTGTTTGTGTTTTTCAGGATGCAATGAGAGAGCTGTGGCCCATCTAACCCTACCAACCCACCGTAGGCCGATGACCCAGATCCTGGCAAGAGAGGAGCCACCACAGTCATATCAGGGAGGATCCATAGGGAACTCAGCAGACAATGAATGATGAACAAGGGACCTATAACCACAGCCATTCAATCAACACAGGATAGGCCATTGAGACAGGAACCAAGGATTTTCGACACAAGGACCTCTAAGCTCGCAACATTAA
>PVHP010042945.1:0-14748 GCA_004024765.1 Zapus hudsonius
CAGCACCTTTAGCTGTTTCTTCTAGAATTTACCTTCATTTTAAAATAGCTTATTAATGTTGATATTGCTAAGTTTTGATATTCACATATTTCATACTGGCTTTCTCATAAAGAAGATGGAAACTGCCCTGGTAGAGCGCCCTCCGATGTCATTCTAGTCTTCCCACTGGGCTACCCCACCTCATGGCTAGAACCTTGTGAACACTGACTAGTATATTTACATTTCCTTTCCTACATATCCACTCCTCTGAAGGACTTTTACTTGACCTGAGAAACTCTGGCACTAAGTGAAAAACTATTAAATGTGAAGAAAAAGTTCCATTAATTAATTTTAATGGGTAGAAATATTGCTGCATCTCAACTCATCCCAAAATGTCCAAAGATTAAAAATATATACATATAAAATATAAACATATATACTTAAATAGATGCGGCACAATCATTTGAAGGTAGATAATGTATATGTCTATAAGGAAGGCTATCTTAGTCACCAAAATGGAAAGGTAGGCTGGCACCCATGATGGCTGGAGAAGGCCCATGTTCTTGCAGCACCGTTTTCTTGGCTGATGCTTTGGGCTTGTTGCTGTCTTTCGCTCAGGCAGCACTTAGAATGCAGAAGCGCGTGCTCAGGACTGATCCAAGGGCAAAAATAAAAGCATTTCTAAGCCCCCAGCAGACTGAGGTGCTGATGAAGGTCTTTGCTTGAGGTCCTCATGGGATAAAGCGATGCTGGGCCCACCCCAACACAGAGAGGAACTTCACCTTATCCCAAGTGCTAGTCAGATTGGAAACTAGTCAGTCAACCAATACATCTGCCATTGCCTGGGACTGAATGCCAAATGGTCATGTCTTACAGTCTTGCATGTGTTTCTGGGTAAAATGTTGTTATCTCCAAAATAAAAAGTAAATAATAGTTATCTGAAATGTGGCATCATTTTACAAGAGGTGTCTGATGAAGAGAAAAATCTGAGCCATCCTTACAGTGTTTTGTTTTCGTGTACTTATTGCTGTTTCTGTTGTTTTGTTTTTGTTTTGAAGCAGGGTCTTTGTGTGTAGCCTAGGTTGTCTTACAATTCACTTAGTAATCCAGGCTGGTCTGAGATATGTAATGTTCCTGCCTCAGCTTCCTAAAAGCTGGGATGACGTGTCACTTCCACCAGGCCCAGACTCCATTGGTTTTTTGTACAAACAAAGCAAAAGAAAAACCCCCAAACAGCAAACAACAATGATATTCAACTCTCAAGAGGATCTTTGATAATTACTGTACTTTTCCATGTTAACTAAGCCACCACTTTTAAGCCCTGTAAGTACTGCCAACACGGATCTCTTTTTCACTCTGCCCCCGGTTCTTTTGAACTGCCAGACCAATCTTTTCCTGGACTTTTATATTCCCTTTCTCTTGTCCTCTCTGCTGTTAGCTGTTGCTCCTAGACTCACTTTACTCCCTCGTTTTAATAGAGCACATCCTTCAGTATGTTCTTTAGAAAGACATACAGGAGAGATGGCTCAGTAGACAAGGCACTTGCCTGCAAAGCCTTCCCATGTAAAACCAGATGCACAAAGTGGTGCATGCAGCCTTTGCAGTGGCATGCCCAGAGACCCTGGCACACCCATTCTCTGATTGTCTCTCTGCTTACAAATAAATAAATAATAACGAAAAGGAAGACACACAGGAAGGTAATTTTTCAAGAGACTTTCCTATCTGATACTCATTTGTAACCTGTAGTTTGGCAGACTATGGAATTCCCAGAAATAAGAGCTGGGCTGGTGCTCAGCTGCTAAGCTGCTTGCCTTTGTAAGCACAAGGACCCCCAGAACCCATGTAAAAATGGTGAGCATTTTAGCACACACTTGGACTCCCAGCATTGGGGAGGCAGAGACAGGCAGATCTCTGGAATTGCTGGCCAGCCAGCCTAGCGTACAGCACCTGAGGAACAGCACCTGTCCTTGGCCTACACACACACACACACACACACACACACACACACACACACACACACACACAATGCATGCACACCTCACACACATGCACACCTCACACACATGCACCTGCACACACAAACATGCACATGCATCAAAATAAGAAAACTTTGGAAACTATCTTTATACATTATACACACATTCTGCTGTCCTCTTGTTTGATGACATTATGATCACTGCCTCCCTGACAGCATTTGTGATCCTTATTTGTAGTGATATGAAGTGTGGTGATGACTGCCTTGGATGTGAGAATTCCGTCATTTTGCTAGGCTCCTTCAGCCTGGAAATTTACACTGTCATTCATGTACATTCAAAAAAATTTCTCTTTCTTTTTTTTTCCTTTCATTGCTGGGATCAAACCCAGGGACTTGCCTATTACAGACGAGCACTGAGCTACATTCCTTGCTGGATTATTTGAGACTTCAGATTTCTTGACAAGTCATCTCGTGCTACTTATCTACTTGTTATCTCTGTGGTAGTATTTGCATTTTGGGGGAGGGGTGAAGACATCCTAAAGTATATCTTCTTATCCATTGAATATTAATACTCTTATATATTTATATTTTATATTTATTTTAAAAATATTTTTAAAAACTTACTGATGAGAGAATGAGAATGGGAGCATCAGGGCCTCCTGCCACTGCAAAAGTCCAGAGGTAAATTTGGGTTTACGTGGAGATTGGGGATTGGCCCCAGAGCAACAAGCAAGTGCCTTTATTCACTAAACCATCTCCCCAGACCCAACTTTCTTTTTTTTAAAAAATTATCCATAATTAGATACACTTAATAAGGTAATAATGTGTTGATGTCTCCAGTTCCTCTATTTCCCTCTTTCCTATCCCCGGTCAGTTGGATATCCTCCTCCGTGGGCAGTCTGGATCAGTCCATGGGGTAGGGGGTTGTGAACAGCCTAGGAGTCAACCCGGTTCCACCCCCCTTTGCATGTTGTTACCGAGGTGGGCAATGTCTCTGGATATTCTCCCCCACCATGGCTCTAACAATCTTTCTGCCCCCTCTTCCACTCAGTTCCCTGGGTCCCCAGACCCAACTTTCTTATTTTTATTTTCCATGCCTTCTATTTTGTTCTTCTCTTTATAGACATCTTCTCCCATCCTGAATGCAGTTACCAGACTGTGAGGGCTGAGGTTGGAGCCCTAGGGGTTCCTTTACATAGATCAACGATGCCTAAAAGGATAATGTACATTGTTTAATTTAAAGAACAGTTTAATGGAGAAGGCAATTATGGTCCACTTAGATCAAGTGCACCTCATTCAGGCCAAATGGTTCCGAGAGCACACACATCTGGGCATTGCACAACGTCTGGTTGCTCACCAAGAAAGTGCTCAGCAAGCAGAAATCCAGGAGCCTCTTCTGGCTGCGTGAACAGAACAGTGAAAGGGAGTCCCTGCAGCTCTCACATCCCCACCACCCTTGAAGTTGCCTCTGAGGTTAACAGGGCTACAGCCTTTCTCTTGGAAATCATCACGTCTGCAAGGAATACCTGGCCCCTGTCCTTGGAGTCAAAGTATAAGAAGTCTACTTCTTTGCCCACCATTGATTCAACACATACTAGGTGCCAGGTCTTGTGCCAGGTGCCTCTAACCCACTATTTCGTACTGTGGACCACACTAAGCTGGTGAAGCTGGTGCCTTGCAAAATCCAAGGGCCATCATCACTGCCATAGTCCATCCACATCAGTGGTCACCCCTGAGTTGTGCAGTGCACCACATGGACAGTGACACATAATGACTGTCATTTATTTTATTTTGTTTTGTTTTGTTTTTCGAGGTAGGGTCTCACTCTCACCCAAGCTCACCTGGAATTCCAGTATGTAGTCTCAGGGTGGCCTCGAACTCACGGCGATCCTCCTACCTCTGCCTCCTGAGTGCTGGGATTAAAGGTGTGTGCCATCAAGCCCGCTACTACTGTAATCTAAATCCTCCCCAAATCCTAGAGGGTAGTTCAGATCATTCACCAGACCACGAGACTGTGGTTCAAGAGAGGCAGAGTAATTTGCTCAAGTCCTCTCAGACAGCAAGTGTTGGAGCTGAGATTCTAATCCCCCAAATGCCAATGGGTTCACCTGAATGCTGCCTTCCCTCCAGCAGGGGGGACGGAAAGAGGCGGGGAGGGAGGGCTGGGGCTGCAGTCTAGCCAGGACTCAGCAGGGCTGGTCATCACAGAAGCTGCCTCCTGCCTGGTCTCAGGGCCTGGCTGTAGGGAGGTTCTCCTGAAATAGGTTGGGGTATCTCTCAGGGATTGAAACTTAGTCAGAAGCAGGCATATGCTTACCTGGAGCCCTCCACCTACTTGGCAGGCAGATGGTCATTTGAGAAGCCTCAGAAGAGGTGGGGAAATGGCTCAGTGGGTAAACCCCACGCTATGCAAGCAGACCTCCTTGTAGCGAGTGTCTAATTCCAGCACACCTAGGGCCGGAAAGGGCTTTGTGGGTCAGCTAGCCTGATGAATGCAGTGGTGAATGAAACACCCCACCTCAAAAAGAGTAGGGGGAGGGGATACACTCAAGGTGGTCTACATGTACACGGTGGCACAGACAGACACACATCAAAACATTTTTTAAAAGCAAGGGGCTGGAGAGATGGCTCAGTGGTTAAGACACTTGCCTGCAAAGCCTATGGCCCGGGTTTGAGGGAGGGCCTTGTGGGAGGTGTTTAGGTCAATGAGGGCATGTTCTCAAAAGGAAGCGGGGTTGTTCTCCCGAGTCCCTGAGCTAATTCTTGGAGAGCACGTTGTTACAGGAGCCAGCCTGACCCTGGGTCTGTTCTCCGGCTTGCCGTGGTGTGATGTGATCTCTCACTCCGAGAGCTCTGCTGCTATCATGCGATGCCGCTGAAGAGGGAGCTTGAGTCATAAGGCTGGTCCATTGGCCACCGAGACTGCTAAATCAGCCTCTTTTCTGAATAAGCACTTAGCCTTGGGGATTTCATTATGGAAACAGAAAATGGACACATGTAGTTAGTGATCAGCCAATTCCTCACAATATGAGGGGGGAAGGATTCCAGAAGGAGAAACAGCCAATGTCAAGGTCCTGAGGTATGTGTGGGGGTGTCAGAAAAAACCAGAGTAAGTGAAGCGGAAGCCCTGTGGGGGAGAGGAGCAAATTTCATACTTCCTGCAGCGTTGAGATGAAAACCTGTTCATTAACCATGCGACCCACACAGGTGTCTCACCTCACATCCGTCTGTAAACCATCTTCCTGGCATCTCTCACGAAAAGCCTGCCAAGGTTGGTGGCTGGGTTTTGTCCTTAGGGGAGGAAGGGGGGGACCTCTAGGTTTCTGCTGATGTCCACCTAAGCTATGGAACCTGCAAAGTTCGTGGGCAGGGTGGCTCTGTGGGGTCTCTCTGCATTGGAATCCATTGCTTCAAATGCCTTGACAACCAGCCCAGAAACAGCCCTGCTGGTCTGTCACCCTCCTGGCTCCTCTTGGTTGGAGCCAAAAGGGAACGTGTCTAACTTTTAAGGCCACGTATGCAATGAACCTACTCTTTCCTAAGTGATGTTTTACGAGGAATTAATCTAATGGCTGGCCATCTTTCACACCTGACAGGTGAATGTATCCTGGGGAGACCTCTCTGTTGAGCTGGCTCCTGTTTCTGGCAGGGCCCAGGTTTGGGCTGGAGAAATGGCTCTTGTCTGACCTTGGTTCCAGGTGTCTGCCAAGCCTGGGGTTTTAAGAGGTCTTACGGAAATCAGGCCCAACCCAGAGGAAATCAAACGCAGAGAACAAAACAAATTGAATTTTTGGAGGAAATTGCTTTTCGCCTCTCCTGCCTAGCTCCCCTTGATTTAATTCTTGGGACTGTCTATGAGTTAGTTACAAACAACCAACTCGGTATTTTCCACCTGTTACTCAATAAATATTAACTATTAAAGAATCCAATTTGGGGGAAATTGTGGGGACTGGGTAGGCCCTGTTCTAGGAGGTTAGCTATGCCTCAGGCTCTGTTCCCCTCCTGAGCTGCCCTGCTGGGCCCTCGGGACTTCTTGGTCCCCTTTTCTAAGGACAGCCAATCCACACACTGAACACCAGCCAAGGAGGGCTTCTGAGCACAAGATGGCTCCAACTGGGTTATGAAGGTGAGTGTTTGGCCAGTCAGATTCCCTCAGAGGAAGACTTGACCACCTGAGGCCTGAGTGCTCAGTGACAGGAACTAAAGCTGAAGGCACAGGACAGAATAGCTGAGGTGTGATAAGAAGAGAGTCACCCTTGGGAAGTATCTCTGTTTCTCTCCTTTTGTCTCCAATATTCTCTGCCCTCTTTTTCTCGTCTTACCCCTAAGCATTGATCACTCAATGTGTGACTTCAGTGAGCTGGTGTCTCACACCTTTAATTCCGGACTCATGAGGCTGAGTGAGGTAGGAGGATTATCATGAATTCAAAGTCAGCTTGGGCTACAAAACGAGTTTTAGGTCAACCTGGGCTAGAGTGAAACCTACCTCAAAAAAATAACCCAGGGCTGGAGAGATGGCTCAGCAGTTAAGGCACTTGCCTCCAGTGCCTAAGGCCCCGGGTTCAATTCCCCAGGACCCACATAAGCCAGACCCACAAGGTTGTGGCCCTGGTGCTCTCTCTCTCTGCTTGAAAATGAATAAATAAAATATTTTTAAAAGCAAATAACCCATAAAACAAACAAAAATCAATGTGTGACTTCATATATTCCATGGCACATTCCAGAAGGGAAGAAGGAGGGAAAGGAGGAGGAAGAGAGGGGAGAAGGACCAGAGGAGGGCTGGTGTAGCTGTGTGTGTTCAGGTCTCACCACTGTAGTAGGGAACGCACCCCTGAGTTTGGGGCTGGGCAGTGTGCTCATGGGAGAAGTCATGCAAGCTGTTTGTATACTGTTTCCAGTGGTGAGCAGAGAGGTGGTCTCTGTCTGTAGAGAAGGCTTGATGTATAGTCCTCATGAATGGGCTCAGTGATCTCAAAACAGCTTAAAAGCAGTCGTTGTGAGGGTACAGCAAGTAGCGATATCTACGTAGCAGAGAAAATGCCACCAGATGCAGAACTGGTGGTTCCTGATTGTGTCTTTCCTCAGACTCCAGGACTGTGAGAAATAAATTCCTAATCTTCATAAATTTATCCAATCAAAGCAGCTTTGTTTTAATAGCCAGAATGGCTGGGCATGGTGGCGTGGGCCTTTAATCCCAGCACTCAGGAGGCAGAGGTAGGAGGATTGCTGTGAGTTCAAGGCCACCCTGAGACTACATAGTGAATTCCAGGTCAGCCTGGACTAGAGCGAGACCCTACCTTGAAAAACAAAACAAAACAAAAAGCCAGAATGGACCAAGGCAGGTCCTATATTCACTAAAGCCTACCTGGTGGGGAAATGGTGTGAGAGTCAGGAGGTGTCAGAACCACCTTGGGGTAGCAGGGACCCTGAGGGCTGAAGAAGGGGGTGACTGCTCAGTTCTAGTCAGTTGTTGCCATAAAGAAATGTAGTCTTATCATTTTGTAAAATTGCCTGACTTTTCAAAAGAGGAGAGAAATTTAGCTTTTGGGTAATATTTTCTGCATTGTAAATAAAGAAAAATAAATTCAAAAGTTTTCAAAATAATTTTAAAGGCTAAACCAAATTCAACCATGAGCAGCTCTTCTATCTTTCCATTCATCTCTACCTGCCCACCAGCCTATCCACAAACCCATCTATACACACATCCATCCATCCACTGATACACTGCCCACCCATCCATGAATCTGTACACACACACATGCACACATCCATCCACCCACCCATCCATCTGTCCATCCACGAACACATCCATCCACCCATCCATCCATCCATCCACCCATGAACACATCCACCAACCCATCCATCCACAAACACACCCATTCACACATTCATCTACCCATCTATCTATCCATCCATCCATGAACACATCCATCCACCCATCTATCCATGCACACATCCATCCATCCACCCATCCACCTATTCTGTGCACATCCACGTGTCCATTGTCTACAGCCCTGTCTCTACACACACCCATCCTTCCATGTACCACAGAAAGAGGTGACATCTATATCTAGCAGAGAACAAGCCACCGCCAGTCTTACAATCTGCTGGTGTCTTTACTGTGGACTTTGCAAGTCCTCAGAATGTTGAGAAATAAATTTATCCAATCTACAGTATTTTGTTGTAGCAGCCAAAATGGACCCAGAAATGCCTATATTTAATATGTCCTTTACTATAATAATAGTTGCCTGCTCATTCACATACCCAACTATACATCTGCTCTGACCTGGGTACATCCACCCATATATACCCATCCACCCACCTGACCATCCATCTATCCATCTCTCTTCTACATTTAAGATCTACTCTCTCCTCAGTGATGCGAACATGGTTGGCAACATTCACTTTAGTCCATTTCCTCCTTCCACCCTGGGCATTGTAAGCCTTAGTTCTGCGCAAGCTCAAGCAAGTTATAAGTTTGTAAAGTGGTGCAGATGAGAGGAAGTCCGTGCTTGCCTCTCTTCACAGGGAAAGTTTTGCTTTTCCTTTATGTCCTTGCTGTGGTGCCTGAAGTTGGAGACTATATTTTTTTCTCCCCTTGGACTTGAGATTTCACAAGTGTTCCAGAACAAAATTAAACCAAATAGAGGATTAGATTCCCCTCCCTCTCCTAGGAAATATCTTGCCACTGCGCCACGTTCCCTGGGAATTAAATAACTCTTCAGAAGGAGATCAGAAATAGATTTCTCAGTGGGGCTTCTAGACGTTAGTAAATGGATTTATGGAATATGGGTTAGGTTTAGCAAATTTTAAATTGTGATCTAGTGAGTGTGCAACATGTCTGCAAATAACCCTTCTCTACCTTCTCCTTACCCACATCCAACTGGAAGTCTCTCTCCTTGATTCAGCTGTCCTTGCTTTAACTTTACTATCTGCCTACGCTGATGGATTGGAAAGTGGGACTGGCAGGCAGATGACTGATCGATACTGTGCTCAGTTCTTGATATACATAATAGCATTTCTATTTCAAATGTCAGTGGTAGATATTCTAGTGTGATCTAAATAGGAAGATTCTTGGTGGAAAGATTGTGAGAGCCGTGGTGGGGGAGAATATCCAGAGGCATGATGCCCCTGAGCAGCAACATATTAGGGCCAGGAGAACCGGGCTGAAACTAAGCTATCCATGATTCCCTGATCCAAGGACTGATCCAGACGGCCCATGGAGGAGGATAACCAGCTGATTGGGGATAGGGAAGTGGGGCATCGGGGAACTGGGGATAACAACTCATTGTTTGCCCATTAAATAATGTAACTCATTATGGACAATAAATAAATTTTAAAAAGTAGGAAGATCCTGGGTGTGTAAACTCTCCGACTCTCAGATTTCTCCTCGGTCAAATGAGAGAAACTTCATTTCCCTTCCCCGACCAAACTGAAAGTATCTTTGAAGGGCTGGCCTTTGAATGTGTTGCAGACCGGTTAAAATGAAAATGCACCCCAGGAGCTATTCCCACATCAAATAGGTTTTTATTACTAAGCAAGTGTGTTTGTGAGGGGAGGAGTCCAGAGGGGGTGCACAGGAGTGAGATACTGACAAGTGGATGTGCAGAGAGGCCAGCTTGTGTGCAGGAGCTGCGGGAGCTGGCCGGTTGGGGACAGGTGCAAGCTGTGTGTGGGTGACAGGAACCCTCTCACTCACATCTAGGCGACTTGGCCTGCTGCTTTCTTTCTGAGCATCCTGCCTGGGAAGCCTCATGGTGGGCCAAATTAGGATGACGTCACTGGGCAGCTCAGCGCTTTTCATCTGTAACCTATGAGGGAAGAGGTGGGAAAAATGAAGCTGATAGCCACAAAGGTTCTGCTTCTCCTCCAAGGGGATGCTTTCTCCTGAACCCATCAGGCTTCCTAAATACCAAGGCCTGCAAAGACGGAGGGACGTCTTTGCAGCTGGGCCCAGGTGAGAGGTAACCTGCCAGCCCTCATTCATTGACCTGTAGACTTACGGGGAGGGGGGCAATCTTTTTTTAAATGTATTTATTTATTTATTTATTTATTTATTTAGAGAGAATGGGCACTCCAGGGCTCCCAGCCACTGCAAATGAACTCCAGACACATGTGCCCTCTTGTGCATCTGGCTTTACATGGGCACTGGGGAATCGAACTCTGGTCCTTCTGCATTGCAGGCAAACACCTTAACCGCTAAGCCATCTCTTCAGACCGAGGGGGGCAATCTTTATGTTGTTTATCCTGGACCAGGCACTCTCTTTTCATATATATATATAAATATATATATACATATGTATATGTATCTCCACACACCCACACATATTTGAAAGAAGCAGAGAGAGAGAGAGAGAGAGAGAAGAGAGAGAATACCAAGACCTCCTGCGGCTTTGCTGTTTCAAACGCCAGGTACATGTTGTACTTGTGCATCTGGCTTTATGTGGGTGCCAGGAACTCAAACCTCGGCCATCAGGCTTTGCAAGTAAGTACCTTCAACCACCGAGCCATCTCTGTAGCTCCCCCTTTCAGATATTATTTCATGTAATACTGCCAACTGGGCTCCATTCAATAACCGAGAAAATAGAGGTACTGGGACAGGTTGAAATAATGTCACCTGGGCCCTAACAAGGGTAGAGGCCAGGTGGAAAAATAAAAACACCTTAAGGTCTGCAAAGCCTAAAATATTTATTCCCTTCCTGACCCATTATAGAAAAACAAAAATATGTGGGCCACTGCTCCCAGGTACACCTCCTATTGCAGGGAGCCAAACGCTATCAGGGGGGCTGGGGTACCCCTCTCCCTCTTCCTTTTTCCTTCTTCCCCTTCCCCTCTTCTTCCTCTTCCCTGATGAGATGGGATTTTCTGGGGAATGCAGAACTCCATAGTGTCTAAGCATCATGGAATTTAGGAAATTTGGAGGCCTGTCTCTGTCTTGACTATGGGGCTGGTGTCCGCATTGTTCTCAGTGGGCTGAGGGAGGCCTGATGGAGACCATGCCGTGGGCTTGAGCTGCATTCGTGGACCACAGAAAAGCTTTTTCTGAACTGGCTGCCCTGTTCTCGGGTGTTCCCTTTCCTCTCTCACCTCCCCTCTCCCCATGCAGTTTGATTTCTCTTTTACTGACTCACCCCTACCTCTGGCTACCTATGTGTTGCATGCACATATATGTGTTTTACATATAGGCTACATGTATACAGACCTCTGGAGATTGATTTGGTCTAGGACTCCTGTGGATGTCAAAATCCCAGGATGCTCAGGTCCCTTCTACAGAACGGCGTTTCCATGGAGCCCCTGCAATGCCCTCATACACATGACAACATCTCTAGATGACTTGTAATGCCTGATCCAGTGTAAATGTGATGTAAATAGTATAAGGTCATAGATATTGTTCCTTTAAGAGGATAAATACTAGTCTAACAGAGACAAGAGACCACAAAGCCCTGTGGTTCCTTCTCATCCCAGGGAAAGCAAGAGAGACAGCTGCCAGCCTGGCTGGGACAGCAAGACCAAGAAAACCCTGATCTATGACTTTGAAACTGGTCCTTCCCTCAGCCCCTGACATTAGCACCTCAAGTAAAGTTGGCCACAAAGCAGGGCCTTGTCTCTACTTTGAGACTCTTCCCACTCAAAAAGTTATAGAAGTAGAAATGTCCTTTGTCCTGGGGGGAGTCTACTTCTGCTGTGGGTGATCTGAGCGTGTCCCACTGAGGAGCGAATGTGCCACTCCATCCAACCCAGGTCAGAATCTTTCGCACAGAGGTGTCCTATCTATCAAGGAATTATGACAATAAAACATCCTGTATAGCCAGTGGTGCGTTGAGCCCGCAGACATGGAGCACCAGTGTACAGTATGGGCGTGGCTGTGTGGGGGGATGTAATGGATATAAGTGGCACTTTCTCTTGCATAAGTGCGTGGATCTACAGGGGGGGCTAAGGGGTCCTTTCTCTTGCAAAACCCTGTGCATATTTTCATGGAGATAAGTGTGTCTTTCTTTGGCTCCCTCTCTGTTGTCTTACAATCCCTGTATCCCCAATGCTAAAAAAAATCCACCTGCTCTAATTAGGCATTTAACAAATGCTCAGTGAGTGGGTGAAATCTATTATTTTGACGTTTCTTCGACACCCCCTGACTGTCCAGTCAGCAGTTTCTTCCGCCAGTAGACTATTCCAGATGAATCAAGGCGTGTTTGCTGTGGGTTATGAGCATATTCGGGCCTGGGATCCCTTGCTAGCTGAGGGGCCAGGCTCCAGGGGAGGAAAGGGCTCCCTCCCCGCCCTGGTGCCCCCTGAATGGCCTCTCACCTGGGTTTCTTTCCTTCCCATGAGCTCATCCTCCTCACTTCCTTCCCCAGGGGCCTTAGCTGGCAGGTGGACAGGCAACAGCTGTGTTACAGCAAAGCAGGGCAAATATGTACAATTTCCTGAGCAGCTCACAGCGGAGGAAGGCTCTGAGAAGACCGCAGAGGGCCAAGGCCCCTCTGGCAGCCTGCTGGCCTTCTCTTCTGGGGACCCCAGAAGGTGGGAGGGCCTTGGGGTCCAGAGAGGCTGCTTTGACTAGAGGGGTGGGGTCAGAAATGGTCTGGGTCCCAGAGCTGTGCCCTTGTCCTTAGAAAACTGAAGTTTCATGTTTGCATTGGAAACCTGTTTTAACCCTTGACACTCAGGCTCCCTCCCTAAGCCAACTAGTTCTTAAAGTGACAGATGAAGACAGCTTCAGAGTTAGCATGCTTCTCTTGGGGCTGCAAAGGAAATATGGCTCGTTTCCTTACGTGTGGCTATTCTGATTTTCTACACAAGCCCCCAGCACTGGGTGAAATGCAGTTGGCCATCAGCATCAGGGAGCATTGTGATGGCCTATTCACGGAACCTAGGGGAGAGGGGAGGGCAGCGGGGAATTGGGGATAACAACTCATTGTTTGCCCACTAAATGTTGTAACTTATTATGGACAAAAAAATTTAAAAAATAAAAATAAAAATAAAAAAATATTTAGCAGGGAAAAAAAAGAAAAATTCCAGGAATCATATAACTTCACCTGAGAACAGTTCAGCATCTAACTATAATTGATAAAAAGTGAAAAGAAACAAAGCAATAATGCCTCTACCCAAGAAAATTATCAAAACTTCCCAAATCATATCTCACACTAGTTCATGCTCGAAGTTACCTATTGCTTCCAAAACATGTAACTGTTTGTTCTAGTCAGGAGCCAAATGAAGGTCACACAGCATTTTTATTTGCTGAAAAAAATTGCTTTATTTGTCCTTTTTGGAGTTCCTCACTTTCTGGATACCACTGTGTTACTGTTGGACCTGTTCCTCGGTCCCCCGAAATTCCTGTAAACTGCCAGGCAGATGAAAGGGCTTGATAGGTTCAGGGCAGGACCTTCTCCTGCATCGTTTTACAGGAACAGAGTGCCTGCTTCTCCCACTTTCTGGAATGCTGAAAATAACCCACTGGGTCAGCCATGTTAACCTGATCTTTCTGCTGCCAAACTCTCTTCTGGTGATGGTGTGTGCATGATCATTGCCAAGGCCATGACTTTATTCTGGTTTACAAAAGGCTGATTTTCCAATCTATCATTTCTTCTCTGTATACGAATAGGATTCTTCTATTAAAAAAATAAAAAAAGAGGATTTTTGGGCTCGCTGTCTTGCTGCTGTTTCCCCTGCTGGAGCAGAAGTGACATCCGGCCTCTGCTCATGCCACATTTTCCCCTGCTGTCATGAAGTTTCCCCTTGATGTTAAGCCAAAGTTCAGGGACCACAGCAGAAGAGGTGACAGAAAGAATGTAAGAGCTGGGTACCACTAGAGACCCTACCTTGAAAAAACAGAGAGAGAGAGAGAGAGAGAGAGAGAGAGAGAGAGAGAGAGAGCATGTGTAGTAAAGGCAAAACAGGGCCTCTAGTCACTGCAAAAGAACTCCAGATGCATGCACCACTTTGTGCATCTGGCTTACATGGGTACTGGGGAATTGAACCTGGGTCCTTATGCCCTGGAGGCAACCACCTTAACTTCTGAGCCATCCCTCCAGCCCCATGTAAGTTTTAAAATAAAGTTTTCTAATAATTTAAAAGAGAAAGACCTTCTCTCATCAACTAGTAACCCTGAAATACCATTTTTATTAAGAAAGCAGAACAGGCGCATTTATCTTATCTTTATAAATTTTCTTTCTTTGGGGGTGGCTGAGTCCAGGTAGGGTCTCACTCTAGCCCAGGCTGATGTGGTATTCACTATGTAGTCTCAAGGTGGCCTTGAACTCACAGTGACCCACCTACACCTGCCTTCTGAGTACTGGAATTAAAGGTGTGCGCCACCATGCCCGGTTCTTTATTGTCTTTCAGAACACTGAGTTGGTAGATAGCTCTCAGTATTTTTTTCTTAATATCGTTAAGAACTAAGAATTTAAAAATAGATTTGATATGTTTTAATTCCTACCTGTCAATGTTTCTTTTAAGTCAGATTTCACCACCTTTAGCCAGGGCGAGCCCTTTCAATGGTTCATGTGCCCTTCGGACTCCACACTATTAGTGTTTATAAAGTCCTTGCTTTCTGGAACAATGATGGCCCAAGTTCATCTTTTAAAGTAATAAATAAGCAACACTTATTGATTTATTTTGTTTCACAGTGTATAAAGTACTTTACATAATCATCTAATTGAGCATTTATAACAATCCATGAGGTAGGTTTCTTACATTGATTTTAAAAATGAAATAACTTGTTTCAGATCTCAGAACAAATGCATCATAGAGCAGACTTGGTCTCTCAATGCATAAGGCTGAAATCTTTTTTTTTT